>JBBMEG010018264.1:0-27677 GCA_037832605.1 Cyclanthera cordifolia | reverse complement strand
CCGACGGGAACCTTACTGAGTTTCTTAACTCACCCCGATTCTTTCTGTGGGCCCCACAGGTACACATGGACTCTACCGGGATGGCTGATCAGTGGAGCTGGGAGGACCATGGGCCTGGAACTAGTGGTGTCAGGCTTAGGCAAATTTTTCTTCTTTGAGTCATTTAAATTACATATTTAAGAACTGATTTCTAGCATGACATTCTATTTTTGTACTGGAATTTCTTTTAAACTGGGTACCCGTGGCATTTAAGACTGGTATTTCTTTTGCTATTCAATGAGTTTACTTTTGAACTGGATTCTGATTTAAGGGCTATTTCACTTTAGAATTTGCATGTCTAAGTAGGGTAAGGTAGACCCAGTTTGGGTCGGGTCCTTACAGAAAACCTCCTTTTTTTCACAAAGATTCCAAATGATTTCATCTTTACCCCCCATCTCACAAAGAGGCATACTCAGAATCACCTCCGAGTCTTCTAAACAAAAATTCTCCCTAATCACCTCCTCCCTCCACCTGCCTCCCTCATCAATAAGCTCAGCGACTTTTCTATCCTTCCACTCACCATCGGCGCAAACAACAAAAGGATTCCCCTTTCGAGCCATCCAGGGATCATGGCCAATCCCAATCAGATCCTCATCCCCCATTTTCCACCTATAAGCCTGTTCAAACAACTCTTTACCCCACAAAATACTTTGCCAAGCATAGGAAGGGTTACTACCCAACTCAGCTTTCAAAAAATTGTCATTTCTAAATTATTTTCCAGCCAACACTGTACTAATAAGGCTATCAGGTTTTCTTAAAATTCTTCAACTGTGCTTTGCCAGCATAGCTTGATTAAATAAATTTTAGATTCCTAAACCCTAGACCTCCTGAAGTTTTCCCATTACAAAGATTCTTCCAAGCCATCCAATGAGCTTTACCACGATTCTCCTATTCTCCCCACCAGAACCTAGCATACATATGCTCCAAATTCTCATTAAAGGTTTTAGGGAGCTTAAAACAACTCATCGTATAAGTAGGAATAGCTTGACCAACCGCTTTAATCATAACCTCATTACCACCTCTTGACAACATCTTCCCTTTCCACCCCTGAAGGCATTTCTCCAACTGCCACCTAATGGAATTAAAAAGACTTTTCTTACTTCTCTGATTTTGGGACGGCATACCTAAGTGGACACCCAAGTGATCATTTATCCTCACACCCAGCAGATTACTAAGAATAACCCTCATAGCCGCCCCGACACAACCACTAAAAAGCACCCCAGATTTGTCAAAGTTAATTTCTTGACCAGAGGCCAGTTCATAGCACTTCAGAATATCTTTGATTTTAGGACACCCCTCTTCATCAGCCCTGAAAAAGATCAGACTATCATTAGCAAAGAATAAATGAGAAATTGAAGGACAAAAATGATTCAGTTTAAGACTTTTAAATGAATTTAAAGATTCTTCCCTGTTAAGCAACGCAGATAAGCCTTCAGCACAAATTAGGAACAAATAAGGGAAAGCGGATCCCCTTGCCTGAGACCTCTTTGCGAAATGATCTCCCCAAATAGATTGCAAACACATCTTTCTATTCTATTGATCCAACCCTCGCTAAACTCAAGCTTCCTCATCATGCCAAGTAGAAAACTCCACTCCACCCTATCATAGGCCTTACTAATATATAGTTTCAATGCCGCCCACCCATTTTTTCCTTTTTTACGCTTAATAATGGAGTGAATACATTCAAAGCCAATAATCATATTATCAGTAATAAGTCTGCCTGGCACGAAGGCAGCTTAGTTAGGAGAGATCACTTTATGCATAATACCTTTAAGCCTATTAGCCATTGTTTTGGCAATTATTTTATAAATAGTATTACATAAACTAATAGGCCTAAACTCCTGAATCTTACTGAGCTGTAAATTTTTAGGGATCAAAGCAATTATCGTTTTATTCATATTCCCTAACTCTTCTCCATCATTAAGAATTCCCAGACATAGTTCCGTAACCTCATTGCCAACAATATTTCAATACGTTAGGAAGAACCGAGCATTAGTACCATCAATACCGGGGGATTTTGAAGGATTCATCTCACGTAAAGCTCCTTCCACCTCCGACCTAGAAAACGGTTTATCCATCCAAATCGCATCCCTGTCAGAAATCCTCTTTTCCACCCCCTTAAAGATTCGCTCTCTAGCAATTTCATTCCACTCATTTGCTTGGTAAATGTTTGTTCAATAATTTTTTGGGTTGGGATTGAGGTAGTTTCTATTTATAATTTGGAACTTTAGTTTTAGAATAATTTGTAGTACCAAAACAAACTTTTTGAACTTTTTAAAATTTTAAACAAATAGTTATAAACAAACTATTTTAAACCATAGATATTGTAAAATGATTTGTATACTTATTTTTAGATGGAGAACAAATAGAAATTAATAGATTTTTTTTGAATAGAACTTATGTGAAATATTTTTATAGTAAATTATGATGATTTTTTATGTAATTATATTTATTAGGCAACTCTTCTCAAAACAAAAATAATTATGAATCTTATTTTTTTAAAAAAATATGGAAAATAATGTAAATGCATTTCGAATCATTTAAAAAAATGTAGGTAAAAATTATAAATAGAAAATTCAGCTTAACTTAATCTCTCCACCAAACACAGTTTAACTTAATATTCAGCTTAACTTAATCCCTGCAACAAACAACATTTAGCTTAACTTAATCCAGCTTAACTTAATCCCTGCACCAAACACATATTAATTTAATCCATAGATTAACTTTTAACACTCAGCTTAACTTAACACCGACTAACTTAATTCTAATCCCTCCACCAAACACGCCCTAAATGCTCCAACTCGAGACGAATATTAACCATAAATTTTCGTTGAGATTTTCAATATTGATTAGATTTAGAATTTAAATTTTGATATATATATATTTTTTAGATATTGATAGACATTTTCTAGAATTTGTCATGATATTTATTGTATTATATATATTTTTTTGTGAAAAATTAATGAAAAGGATGTTTAGATTTTTTTTCAAATTTTAGAACCTATGACTTCTTATACATGGACATTCATTACAAAATTAATTGTGCTAGGAGAGAAGTGACTCACGTTATATCTCCAACATGCCCTCTCTCAAGATGACACAATTTTAGAAAAAATCATCTTTAATTAAATCTGATTTTGTAACTCGGAATATATCCGCTTTAACTCATTCTTCTTAAATTTATTATCGTCTAAGAAGAGATATAAAATGAAGCGTCCATTTGATTCCTATTTATTGAAGAAGTCAAATGATCCTCCTACTTTTTAGAATGTTAGTCATATTATTTAATATATTAAAATAGTACTAAATTTTTAGTTTTTATTATTTTATTGATGGTGTGATTTTTGTTGAATAAATTGTTTTAGGAAGAACAAGAAGAAATCATTAAAAGAAGACCTCCATCACAAAAGGGCATAAATTTTTCCGAGTTTAAGCAAATGAAGTTTCTTTCAAAGATAATTTTTGTCTATATTTTTTTTTTCTTCAAAGAATATATTATACACTTCATATGTTAACGAGAGTTTGAATTATTATTAAATTAAAAATAATTGTATACACGAGTATATCATTCTGATCAAAGAGCTATATTTTATCTTATAGTTTTAAATGATTTGAGATTATTTAATATATACTAATAAAGTTTGTTAAAAAGATTACATTTTCTAATAATGGAAAATAATTTTGAGTAAAAAAACATCAATTTTAAATGAAAACCATATAATTTGTATGTTAAAAAACAACAATTTTTATTACCTTTGGCTTAAAGTATCTTCTCCTCTAATAGTTATAAAAAATTTGTCCGCCTATATGTTTATTGTAACAACCCGGTCCATAACGGTAGGGTTATACCACAGATGTTACTATTGCATGAAAATTTTAAACAAATTTCGGCAGAGTCTCCCCTCACATGGGAAAAACTCATACCTGCAAAAACTTGTATAACATGACCTGAATATTTCAAAAAGCATTTAAAATGACCCTGCAAGTTGAATCAAATCATTTTCCAAAGTACGGTCAGTTAAAAAGTAAAAAACATGGATCTCGAGATCTCAGTTTCCAAGCCAAATAAATCAATGCTAAGTTACTACAAGATTTCGTGCAGGAAGAAATGAAATAGGATTATAAACAAATGACATAAAAGACTATACACAACAGACGCGTCCCTTTTTGGTGCATCCTCAACTGCCAGTCATCCATCCTTGTGCGTACCTACAACTGTGGTTCGAATCCACAGCCCAACATAAAACGAAGGGTGAGTCTATGACAACTCAGTAAGAAACCCCGCACAGGGTGCACAAAGCGTATAGAAGCAAAGCAAACCTGAATATAAGTCATGAACGAAAGGGACGAGTTCCAACTCCCGAGTACAAGCGTTGCTGAGCACAATGGCCATTGACAATAACCATGGAGAAGTCTCATTAGGCAATGCCGTGAGACCCGAAAAGCCAGTACCCGAACTCTCCCGGGTACGGTACAGCACCTAGACGCAACGACTATCCACTGAAGTTGCCCAGGCTAACCCGGGTTCTTTCGACATAGTGGGGTCAACCCGAACACATCATGTATCACGCACCGCAACGAGCCGAGAGCGATCCAACCTACTAGCGCGACACTCACTTATGCCTTAGCAAATTTGGCTACTCACTGTCTAGCAAGTTCTCGCTCTAACTCAAGCGATAAGGGATATCCGACCGATGCCTGATTCCAACAATCGCACCTTATGCATCCTAGGTAACTCAACTAGGTTACACGTATGGACGACCAGATCCCCAGCTGATGCCAAGTTTCCAAGTGCAGACTATTGACCCTATGGTCACTCTCACCACACTTCGGGTCGATGTAGCGATCATCACCCTAATAACGTAAGAAGCCTCTTATAACAGTAACCTATATCCATTAGAGAACATTGGCTGCGTCTAGTCCTATACTCCTATGGGTCATCCCCTGATGTTTCATGCAACAATAGACCCTATGATCAATTGGAACGACCCTATAGCGAAGAGGAGACAGAGTCGGTCGTCTGACCTATATGCTCACTCTATGAAGAAATGTGAATCGATTCACACCACAAAGCCTCATTCATGCCATGAACCTTATGACGAGCTAAACCATGAACCTATGCTGTCGTGTTTAAAGATCGTTTAGCACTCAAGCCATGGTACATAAAACAAGCGAACGTGCATAAGACATATGAAGCATCCAAGTATATCATTCATTGTCTAGTTAGGAACTAGCGTACATTTCATACGTATACAATGTTCAGAAATTTAGCTAAATATTCAATAACATGATTTACGTATAACTAAGCAAGAATGTGCTAGAGACGGGTTTCAGACATAACCATGCAATATAACATATAACACTTGCAAAGACCTATTCAAGTACACAGTCAAGAAATAACGTTGCAATTTCCAATGAGACAATCAAGATAAACGACAATAAGTTTCTCGAAGCTATCCAACATACATGCTACATGATATAGTGTCAATGAAACAACAAGATACGTAACAAGTTCTAGGATCTAACTGCATACATACACATGATGCAATTCCAACCATGGCATTCAAGATATAGTCATGCACCACAACCTAGAATCTATTCAGGATATGAATATCATAAGATAAGTCTAGATTAGTGCATTAAGCAAAACCGAAACAAAGCTCCTTACACTTGGTCAACTAGAACCAACTATAACAACGCTTGACACCAAGAGAATGATCGGCCTAGCTAAGCCCTCGACCTATAGCCAAGCAAAAGATACAGTTATCAATTGGAATTAACTCAACGATTAAATAAGAGTTCGAAGGTACCAACGTTTACTTAAACAACCCACACTTGCTAACCTTTCAACCAAACCAAGGCGTTCACAACTAGCATATGTACATTAGGGTCCCTTACACTTGGTTCTACTAGAACCGACTACCAAAGTCTTTAGTCCAAAAGAATGACCTTGCTAAAACCTTGAACCCGATAAAAGCTTTTAGCACGATTCCGAACTTGTTCAACCTTGTAATTTTGAAAACGAGCATACATTAATTTTGCCTCCTGAAACCGCTTTGAGTCGGATACAAATCTCAGCAGCTAGCTCAAACAACAAGCCTTATAGAAGCTTCACTCAAACCGTAAACTTCAAGCACCCAACACAAGACACATAATATCAACACCACAAGCCAAAATCAAAGAAACATAAACCAAAAAGAAACATAGTCTTACCAATCACACCATGCCTTGCAAGCATTTTTAGAAACCAACTCTAACAATAAAAAAAAGACTAATGGCTTCAAAACTAACACTAGCATGAACACATGTAACCATTGGCACCTGGTACCACACCACTCAGACTTGAAACCATACAAGGACGAGAGGAGAGTCCATCCAAGAAATTACTCCATCATTCTCAGCCAAATCAAACTAGAAAGAAATAGGGAAGATATGCTTCACGGCCAAGCTTGACCGAGAATCCACTAAATAAGTCCAAACAATGCCAAAATTGAATTACCTAGCAACGAGAACAGCAAAATGAATGTGTGAAATAGTGGCGTCGGCGATGAGGTTGGAGGCAAACGCTTGGCATTGGAGATCGATTGAAGCCACAAACCCAAAGCCCGCCACTCCTCACTCATCACTTCACGGTACGGTTGACAGCGAACCCAGACGTGAAGAGAGAGGGATTCGAAACAAGGTGGAGTTCAACCATGGGGGACAACATTGATTGAAGCTATAATCGGCCAAGGAAGAAGAAGTGATTCGATTAAGGGAGACGCACAAGAATAGCCAAAGGAAAATCGAAGAAGAGAGAGATATCGATTGAAACTCGCGATGAAAAAGGGCAAACGACATAGAAGACGATGAAGATAGGAGGATGAAAAATTTGTAAGAGGGGGAAGGAATTCGCGTGAGAGATGAAGAGGGAAAAAAAAGAAGAAATTAGGATTTAAATTTTGGATAATTGCAATTAGATCCTCTGATTTTCTATTAATTATGATTTAAATAACCTAAAAATCCTAATAAAATGTTGCTGGTAGAGTTAGTTAGACCACTTTTTTTCTTGGAATAGACTATAGTTCAAGTCCTATGTGTGTCAAAAATTATTTTTATTATTATTATTTTTTTCTTTTAACCAAAATGTCTAAAGACCTGGGGTGGTTTGTCACATTTATTGTTGTAGTGTTTATTTTATTTATTTTTTAAAATATACATTATTTAACATAATGTAAATGTAAAAGTATTACTAATTTGTCCCATTAGAATTGAATAAAAATTATTAAATTAATTTACCAACAACTGTAGTATGTTTTTTCAAAAATCAACTTACCTGAAGGTGTAGTTTTTTTTTTTTTTTTTTTTTTTTTCCTCTCTCTTCGTCTTCTTCTTTCTGAGAGAAGTTGACATAACATTTAGGTATATTTTTATAATGTCTTTTATAATCTTCCAGTAACTTTCAAAAGTTAAAAAATATTAATCTAGAATTTTCATACGAGTCATATATAAGATAAGTTAATAAAACTAATATAAAACAAGATTTTATATATTAATTGGCTATTTGCAAAAACAAAATGTATAATATATATTTGTAACATTTCAAGTAATAGATGAGACGCTTCGAATTTCTGGCTTGACATTTGCCTTTTCTTAGTAAGGCAACGGTGGATATTGAAATTAATGGTTTGTCTTTTAATAAATTTAACAATTTGTTTTTTACTTCTCTAATTCTTCCTAATTCAAATCTTTAAATATTTTACATATATTTGAGAGCAAGGTAAGAGTAATTTGTTATTGTTGATCTTATTGTTTTGTATTCAATTTTAGGTAAAATTATTTCCAAAGGATGGAAAGTTATTCCTTGGGTTCGAGACTTTTACATGGACGAAACTTCATCCTTCTCCACGTGATTTCAATCCTTCGAGATGAGATGTATGTTATATTACTTTGCAATTATTTTTTTTCCTCTTCTTTCTTGTTTTTACTAATAGTCTTCTAAGGGCAATTAAAATGCAATTAAAGGCTTTCAAATCAATGAATATGATGAAAGAGAGACGATTGTAGAGAGATGAGGGATATATTGTAGCGGACATAAATATGTAGGAGGCTACATTGAGCCACCTATATTCGTTGTCGACATAATTGCATTAATATCACCGACATCACATTTTTATTCTTCTTCTAACTAATTTTTTTTTTTACCATAACAATTTTTTTCTTAATCATTTTCTTCGACAGAAACAAAATTAATTATCATTCTCTCTATAGTCATGATTGCCTTCAACTTAAATATAAATAATCATTGTTTTTCATATTCTTCTCTTAATTCTCTATAATCTTTTATATATTACTTCATTTTTATTTTAGTGGTATTCATAACAATGTTTTACTTTTCATTTTTAACAGAGTTTTAAAGGCCAGGCTGGTAGTTTTACTCCCTTTGGATTATGAGCTAAAATGTGTCCAGGCCTTGATCTTGCCAAGCTTGAGATCTCAATTTTTCTTCATTATTTTTTCCTTAATTATAAGTATGTTTTCTCCAATTATTCAATAAGATTACTTGTCACAAAATTAAATGTGGATTCTTTTTTTGAAGTTATCTCACTAATATATGTATATTTTTTTTTGTTAATGTAGGATAGATGGACTTAATCCAAAGTGCAAGTTTACTTATTTAATAAATCCCCATCCTATAGACAAATGTTTGGCAAGAGTGCTCAAAACTGCAGGAGAATGAAAAGAGTTCATCCTTCTTTGCCCATCAAACAAACTTTATAACAATAAAAATACTTTTAAACACAATAATGATTAATAATTTGTTTTATCATTATTACTGAGAAACTGACCTATGGTTACATTAAGCTTATAAACCTAGGATATATACTTTTGTGTGAATCAACAAATACATAAAACATTATAATAATGAATAAGATTTTTTTTCATATCCAATTTTGTATTAGTCCTGATAAATTTATTCCTACATATTTATTTTCTTCCAAAAAAAATCATTTTTGATTCTTTTTTGGAAAAAGTACCACGACCAACGTTGTATGTTACTACAAGAAAAAAGTATCTACAATAGTTTTAGGAAAACTATTTTAGAAATATTCTTCTAGAGTGACATATTAGATAGTAAGAGTTGCACCTCACATTAGTAGAAAATGAAAATTGGTGGCCTGCGGCGACTGACATATTTGATATATGATGGCGGACGCGAGCGCACCATCTATACCCCGTGGGTCATCAATTTTTTTTTATGGCTTACCATATCTGTCATCAATTTTGTTTTTTTTGACTAACTTTACATTCAATTCTCTTTTATGACTAAAGTTCGTCAAACCACCCATCAATTCTCCTTTATGCTTTAAAATGCCAAACCACCACACACTCATACCTTCTAACACCAAATCAAACTTTTAAACAAATTCTAACTTCTAACTATTCTCACTTCTACAAAAAAATTTCTAACCTTCCTTGACCTTCCCAACAAATTCTAACTTCTAAACAAATTACGTAAGCACATGGTAAATAAGAATATACAAACGCCAATAAATTCGGCAACATAATAACACAATAATGCAATTCCCAACAATTTGTTACAACAAGTGCAATATAATATCTATACATCGAATGAGACATTGTCCCGCCAAAAACTACATTCTATACAATATCTCTACATCAAATGGGATACTCCTAGTCTCATATGCCTACAAATTAAATTGAAGAACAGAAGGGTCTTTTGCAATAACAAAAAATGGCATTTGAATACAAGAAAAATAAATGATCAACACTACTCATTATAATAAAGATCAACCTACGAATTCTGCCCATTCTACTTGTACCTCCTCAATCTCATCTTGAGTATATGGTTTTGAGGTGTTAACTACAAATATTAAGAAATAAAAAACATACCATATTAATAACTAAATAAATAAAAAAAAAAAAATAAAAATATAATATGAGTAAGGGCACTAATTTTAAATAGAAAACATGGTATTAATAAAAAAATATAAAAAACTTACAAGTTTCGATATGGATGTGGTCGTGTTGTATAACATCATTCGTATGTGATGTAAAATCTACAAACTATCGATCTGAATTGATGAGTGCACCAGTGTAAAAAAACTTCAATAGTATACAAAATGCAAAATTATGAACACATGCCCGATGTTGAATGGAAATAATACTCGTATATTGATATCTGAAATCATGTCTAACCTATCAGATAAACTTTAAATTCGATCTTCTTGATTTTTTTTATCCATGTCAAATTAATCCATACATTATAGCTTTGATCGATACCATTAAAAAAATAAATTGTCTCTTATTACATTCACATTTTGTTACTTGACATTCAATACAAATTTCAAACATGGACAACAAATGACATTGTGACATTAACTATCATATTCTTGTGACATTCGATTCTTAAACATCCAAGACTTATGCATATAAGCACCCTAAACTTTTACCTACAAATTTAAACAAACATAAAATTTAGTTTTAAGTTCAATCAGTTGTGTACTAACATACTTGTGACATTAACTAACGTAACATACTAGGTTTTAAAGAAACAAAAAATTAAATAGTAGCTAAGCACACAAAACATTAAGATCGATCGATCATGAAACTCCTACGATGTAAAATCAAACTCTAAATTCATTAAATATAAGTAAAGTACCTAAACTAAGCTAACTGAGTAGCTAAACTAATCTCATAGAGCTAACTAAACCAAATGAATACCAAAACAAATTAATAAAACACAAGCTGTTCAGTACATGAGATAAAACTCATTCCAGATGAGAACCCATGAAGAAATGGCCAAGAACTATAATATCTCATGGGGAGCTAAAAATATACCAAATGGAAAACCAACAAAAAAGACCAAGAGCTCGAAATTTAACTCACCTTGAGAGAAAAATTGGCAGAGAACTTGGAAAATGGATAAGAGAAATGGCTTGGGCTCGAAGAAAAAACCTCGACACTTGACCGAGAGCTTGAGAGAATGAAATGGCCAAGGTTGTCCAGTTTCAATGAGAAAGAAAATGGTATAAGATTTTGAAACCTTGAGAAAATTGGGAAGAGAAATGGCTAAGGCTCGAAAAAAATTATGTTTGCATTGGCTCAAGAATGAACACAGAGGCACAACTTTTTACGTGCGTAATTTACATTTTTTTCGTGAGGAAACGTGGCAGACACTTTTGGTGACACACATTCAACCACCTTTTGCCTATAATGTCACGCAATTGGTGATTGGGGTTTATAATGACACGCAACTGCCATCATTAACTTTTGGTGACACGCCTTTTTAGTGTCGTGGGCAAAACCGTCGCCTTTTAGAAAAAGGTGTCGGTCCAAAACTGACACAAATTAAAAAAGATGACCGTCCAAAACCATTACCTTTGAGAATTGGTGTCGGCCACAAACCATCACCAATTGTAAATGGTGATGGTCCAAAATTGTGAAATTTAGAATTGGTGTCGATCATAAACCGTCACAAACTCAAATAGGCGACATTTTGGACCGTCACCATTTACAATTGGTGTTGATCACAATTTGGTCCAAAACCAACTTCATTTGTAAGATGTGATGGTTTTGGTACCGTCACCTTTAGGATTGGTGACTGTTCAAAACTGTCAACTTTTTACATTGGTGTGGTTTTGGAGCACAATGTGACTGACACAAATTGTAAATGGCGACGGTCCAAAACCGTCACCAAAAGACATTCAGTAGATTTGTGGATTCTAAGTCCCTCAGAAATTAGATCATAGGTTAAGTAAAAAAGGAGTTCTAAATCATAAAGTATAAAAACAAATTGAAGAGGTCTAGCATAATGGTGGAAGCTTTCACGCCACCACCAGCAAGCTGGTGTCTTTCTGATTGAAAATTAAGGATGGAAATAGCTGATTTCACCAACTACTCGTGTATATTCTCTAAGGCTATTTATACATTATATTCTGATTATGAATAAAATTATTCTTTGATTATTATCTACTCTAGGTGTTCTGTGTGTGTGTGTGTCTGGTTATCAAAGTCTTGCATGTTGGCAGTCAAATTTACAGAGGAAGGCGTAGATTCTTGAATTTTTCGGACCGGAAGGTATTTCAAAGATTGATGTAGGGTAGATGAAAAGATGGAGCCAGAGAAGGCCTACAAGACAAGTGCGGCAGGAGTAACTCGACCCTATGTGGAAACGTACAACTGTCGAGGCACAACTATACATAAGAAATATCTTTTTTGACAATTTAGTTTTGTTATAGCCTAAAAATATCTCGAAAGACTCGGAAGAGGACGAGACCCGAACAAAGGACAAGGGAGCCAATGCCGACCCCCCAGTGTCGGCCAAATGGAGGCATCGACTCCCAGGGGGTCGGCCAAGTCCATTTCCGACCCCTCGAGGTCGTCCAAACATGTCCGACCCCTCCGGGAGTCGGCCAAGGAAGGCCATGACCCATCGGGGTCGGCCCTTGCAGCTGGTTTGCCAAGAAAGGGTAGGACCCCCTCGGGGTCGGCCCTTGGAGCCTTACCCTTCTCGGGTCCGGTAACGAGTAGGTCCATCCGAGTGAATGGGCCGTGGAGGGTAGGACTCTCCGAAGAGTCGACCGAGTCCAAGTAACGTTTGGAGGCGTTGCACCCCGTGGCGTCGCCCGTTACAACGAGTAGGTCGGCCCGATTGGGTCGACTGTGGAGGTCAGGACTCTCCGAAAAGTCGACCGAGTACAGAATCAAAACCGTTACACCTCTAAAGGGTAACGACAAGGAGTTACGCCGGTATTCATACCCAGCTTAATGGCGGACGTTTCTAACGACCGACCGTTACATCGCCATAAGTGAACTGCAGCGGTTACAAGGCCGGCTGCTATAAAAGTCAATTAATTCCTCCCTTTCAAGGGGCTATTCCTAAGCTAAGTACCCTTAAGCCGTTCTTTGTGCTTCAGTTATTTCTCCCTAAATTCGTTTTCTGACTTAGGCATCGGAGGCCCTGTGGCTCACACCATACTGGTGTGCCCTAAATTTACTGTGGATATCTGTTGACCATTTTTCGGCATCAACAGTTGGCGCCGTCTGTGGGGACGATAGTGTTCTACCTAAAACGCTAAAAAATTCCATTCCGTTTTCCTGCAAAAATGTCGAATATTGAAAACGGCCACCACCACGATGTTGACGACGAATCGGACGTCGAGCATGCTCCGAGGTGAATTGCCTCTAGAGAATAGAACGTTGTTCATGTCGAGAACCACCCAGATCCTGAGGGTGCGGTAGCTGTGCAAGAATCGAAGCATGCAGATCCAAAGTTCACTGCTTTGGAAGAACGAGTGCAAGGAATGGCAGATAGTTAGAGTTGCCTAGTGGAATTGCTTCGGCAACCACCTCCGGCTTAGGTAGCTGATGCTGGGAACCAACAAGCACTGCAGAAGGCAGTGCAGCAACAGCCTGCTAAGAAAAAGGCTGTGACAGAGAAAACAGCTCCATTGGTTCGGGACCCCGCCAAAGGGAAAGCCTCAGCCACGGAGGCACCGAAAAAGGTGCATTCCCGGCACAAAAGACCGGTCGAAGGACTTCGACTGGGCGGTAACGACCGGAGGAAGGAACATTCGGTCTTCTAAAGGATCGGATCAAGAACGGCGCAGTGCTCACGGACACAGTCATTCAAGAGTAGCCAACCGAGGAGTACCACACGAGGGTCATCAACCCCACACCCCCAAAAGTTCCAAGTGCCCGTACGGCGGGATCAGACTTGAGAACGAATCTAAGGGATGTGATCAACCAACGCCGAAAAGAAGCGGGTGTGACAGAGCCGAGGCACAATCTTGGCAGGCCCAACTTCGTCTCCTCCAAGACCAGTTGGGGAGCATGAAGAAGGCACAGGACCAAGACGGACTGGACCTGGATAGCCTGGTCCACCAGGTCGATCCCCCCTTCACCGACGAGATCATGGAGGAGTCCGTCCCATCCAAATTCAAACTCCCTACAATCAAGGAGTATGATGGGTTCACAGATCCCGTCGAGCACCTGGAGTCCTACCGGACATGGATGGAGCTACATAGAGTCCGGGACGCGATCAAGTGCTGAGCGTTCTCATTCACGCTCACTGAACCAACTCGAAGGTGGTTCAGGAAACTGAAGCGTAAGTCCATTGCCTCCTTTAGGGAGCTGGCCAGGGCGTTTGTCACCCAGTTCCTAGGAGGGCGAGATCAAAAGAAGTCGGTCACACATTTGCTGACCGTGAGGCAAAGAAGCCAAGAGACCCTTCGGGAGTACATTGCTCGCTTCAATAGCGAGGCGTTGGACGTTGAAGGGTATTCCGACAGTATCGCTCTCGCAGCCGTCGTCGCTGGACTCAGGGATGAAAAATTCCTGTGGTTGCTGGAGAAAAAGGCACCACTCACTTATGCCGAGTTGCTCACCAAGGCACAAAAGTACATGAGTGCAGGGGAGCTAGTCAACTCCAGAGGAGGCACAGAAGGAAGGCCGAAGATCAGAACCATCGTCGGAGGGCCGGCTGGGGGTGAGTCCAACCGAAGTCGGAAGGACAAGGGGAGGCAGGCCAGAGGCGCCCTAAGGGGCGAAGAAGTGCGCATAATGGAGGCAGTAGACGAGTAACTAGGCTTCACTGCCATAGAGGCTGCAGCACTACACCAGTCGCACAACGACACCTTATTGGTGTCCCTGACCGTCTCCAACATCCGCGTCTGAAGGATCCCCATCGATGGAAGTAGTTCGACGGATGTGTTGTCACTATAGGCATATTACGCCGTGAAGCTGAGAGGGGAAAAGGCTCAAGCCGAACTCGACGCCTCTAGTTGGGTTTGGCAACAACACTCTGGTTCTTGAGGGATCATTCGAACTCCCGGTGACTTTTGGCGAATGGGACAACATAGTCCTGCACTTCGTCAATTTCCTGGTGGTGAACGACAACTCCACCTACAAGCACAATACTTGGAAGATCAACGATCCATGGGCAAAGGGCGCGTCAATTTACCACCAGGCACTAAAGTTCCCTACTCCTAGGGGGTGGGGCAAGTCAGAGGAGAGCAGCTGTCCTCGAGGGAATGCTACAACACAGCCCTATGAGTCGTGGTAAAGGGTTCGTGAAGTAAAAAGCTGCTGAAAGAGGACCGGTCCCATGTGAGGCTGTCCAAGGAATAGCACCTTTGGGGGTACAACTCAAGCAAGTACCAAGGTCCCAAAGCGCCAAGGCCGATGCTTTGGCAAAGTCAAAGGCCGCATACGAAACTAAGGCGGACAAGACCGCACTGGTAGAGATCCTAGGCAAGCCTAGTGTCACCACCAAGCTGCTCCACGAAATTAGTAAGTACCCAGGTCCCAAAGCGCCAAGGCCGATGCTTTGGCAGAGTCAAAAGTCACCTACTAAACCAAGGTGGACGGGACCGTGCTGGTAGAGATACTAGACAAGTCTAGCATCCTCGTCAAGCCGCTCTACAAATTTCGTCAGGCAAAGCTACTTTTGGTCGACCATGACCGAAGACTCCAAAAAGTATACTCGGACACCCGACAAGTGCTAGAGGTTCGCTGCCATCCAGAGGCAGCCACCCGAGGTCGTAACTAGCAAGTGTTATGGGCATACAGCACTACACCTAGGACGTCAACAGGTGAAGCAGTGATTCTGGTCGAGGTAGGACTTCCATCCCTGTGCATAGAGTCTTTTGACCCTACTCAAAATGACCAACAGCGGCGGATGAGTCTAAATCTCCTGGAAGAGAAAAAGGACGCAACCTAGATAAGGGTGGCGCTGTACAAAGGCCGAACCGCCAAGTACCACAATTTCTAAGTCAAGGTAAACTGCTTCCAAGTTGGCGACTTAGTGCTGAGGAGGGTGATGTCTACACGAAAGATCTCAACAGTGAAGTCCTGGTGCCAAATTGGGAAGGACCATACCAGGTCGCTAAAGTGGCACACCTAGGCACCTACTGCCTCGAGGACATGGACTGGAATAAGATCCTTCATCCTTGAGATGCATAACACTTGAAAATTACGTTCAATAGAATGTAAATCAAGTTGTTAATGAATAAAGTGACATTTTCTCCTTCTTTCAAAAAGCTATCTTAATTTAAGTATATTGATTATTTCATAAACTTAAATTGGGGGTATGCAAGATAGAGAAGTAGAGGAAAAAGATTGTTATTTCATTCAAAGTCAAAGGTTCCTGTGTTACAACCTGGAAGAAGAAAAAGACTGCAAAGAAAAAAGACTACTGCTTCAAGTAAAAAGAAGCAACGAAAAAGTCATCAAGGCCCCCGGAGCTGCACCTACTGGAAGTTGGTGGGTTGAGTCTGCTTCGGGCACAAACTGTTCTAGCTGGAAGGGCCTGACTTCTTTCAGGCATGCCTTGGAAGAGGCGAAAGTCGTGGAAAACGGCTTAGGCTGGATCACTTGAAATTACGGATTAGAAAGCTGGCAAGGAAAGGTCGCTGACTTTTTCCGCAGTGCTGGAACAAAGAGGCCGAAAAAGGGGAAGGAGGTTGCCATAGCAACTCCCTCATGAATTCGGTCCAGTACCCAGCCGATGGTAGCCTCACTGGTGTTGTTCTCCAAGATCACGAAAGCAGGAAAGTCTTTCACAGGGCTAGCCAAGTAAGAGACGTCATTTAGCTTCCCTTCAGTAGAAGCCAACATTTGGCTAAGGCGAGCCATGATGGACATGTCCTTTTAGCATGTACAGACATCAAGACTTTGGACCGCTTCGGCGGAAGTCTGAAAGTCGACTAAGGCAGCTTCAGCAATTCGTTGAACTTCTCGAGCCTGTGCCAGCTCCCACTTAAGCTTCTCAAAGCTAGTGGACAAAAAGAGCGGGGGTGATGCAAGTCGTTAGAAAGGCCAGGGGAAGCCGAGGCGAAATGCATGAAGGCCTGCAAATACAAAGGTAATAAGTTAGCCTGCATACTCAGATAAATGTATGGCTATAAAAAGAGAAGTACATCAAAAAGCAACCAGGTCAACCAGTGCTGCACTTGCTGGAACTAGACCTACTAAGTCTGGCTTGGACAGATTCGGTCCTAGCTAGAGGAGCCTGACCGAGAAGGTCATTCTCAGACGCACCTTAGGAGACGCGAAAGTTATAAGCAACCTGTGCTGGATCACCAGGAAGTCCAGACTTAAAGGCCGGCAAAGAAAGGTCAGCGACCTCTGCTGGTGTGGTGGCACAAAAGGACCTGGAGAGAGACAAATGGGTACGATGGGTAACCCGTTCTTTCATTTGGTCTAGCGCCCAACCGGTAGTAGCCGTGCCAAAGTTGTTCTCCAAGGTTACAAAGACAGGAGAGCCTTTCAACTAAATTGACTAAGTACGAGGCATCCTACAGCTTTACTTTAGCAGAAGGAAAACTCATGACAAAGCCGAGTAAGAGTACATCAGTCGTCCTTGTAAGTTCAAACGACAAGACTTTGGACCGCCTTAGCGGAAGTCGGAAAGTCAGCCAAGGCGACCTCAGCGACACATGAGTCTCATGAGCATGGGCTAAGTCCCATTGGAGTTGATCGATGCTAGACGACCAAGAGGTGCGCATATGGCGTAGGTCCTCTCGAAGGTACCAAGAAGTGGAAGCAAGGTGCATAAAGTCCTGCCCTCCAAAAACTACAAGGAAGTGGTCAGTCCCCCGAAGTAAGGTTCACCATATCATTGGTTGGAGTCTTAAAAGTGGCAAGAGAAGGTGATCCCAACTGCTAAAGAAGCATTCGAAGTCAGTGTATCTGGTAGGCTGTGGACTCAAAAGAACACGGTCCAAGTGTTGTGTGCCAACTACGACTACTAAGACCTTTTGCCAAGTTCTTTTTTTGAAAAGAGGAGGCTAATGTGGTAGGGCTCAGTCTCGTAATTAGACGAAGGGTCCATATATAGCCAAAGTAAAGGATTATCTACGAATAACAAAGTTAGGAAAAAAGGCGAGTCCCGGCCAAGGGAGCCTAAGGAACCTTCAAGTTTGAAAAGGCACTTGAAAATGGGCAAGTCCCTGCAAAGGGAGCCTAAGTAGCCTAAAGGTTTCATAGAGCAGTGAAAAAGGCGAGACTTTTTATAAAAGTTCCTAAGTAACCTAAAGATTCCAAAAAGAGGTGAAAAAGGCAAGACTTTTTATAAAAGTGCCTAAGTAACATAAAAGTTCCAAAAAGAGGTGAAAAAGGCAAGACTTTTTATAAAAGTGTCAAAGTAACCTAAAGGTTAAAAAAAGGGGTGAAAAAGGCAAGACTTTTTATAAAAGTGCCTAAGTAACCTAAAAGTTTCAAAAAACGGTGAAAAACGCAAGACTTTTATAAAAGGGCCTAAGTAACCTACTACTTTCAACGAGCGATTGGGCGGGCGAGACATTTATAAAAAGTGCCTATGTAGCCTAAAAACTTAAAAAAAGAGACAAGAACCTAAACTACTCTTCAAAATCCGGAAAGCTTGGAAATGAAGAGTGTGGGTGATGTTATAACCTAAAAATATCCCGAATCACTCGGAAGAAGTCGGGAACCGAACGAAGGACAAGGGAGCCAATGTCGACCCCCTAAGGTCAGCCAAATGGAGGCATCGACCCCCAAGGGGTCGGCCAAGCCCATTGCCAACCCCCCGATGGTCGGCTAAAGTCATTGCCGACCCCTAGGGGTCAGCCAAGCCCATTGCCAACCCCCCGATGGTCGGCCAACGTCCTTGCCGACCCCTCGGGGGTCGGCCACGCCTTTGCTGATCCCCCGGGGGTCGCCCAACGTCATTACCGACCCCTCGGGCGTCGGCCTCGCCATTGCCGGTCCCCCGGGGTCAGCCAAATGAGGCCATAACCCACCTAGGGGTCGGCTAAGTCCATTTTCGACCCCTTAGGGGTCGGCCTCGCCATCACCGGCCCTCGGGGGTCAGCTAAATGGAGGCTACAACCCCCTGGGGGTCGACCAACTCTAAATGAAAGGTCCTCATCATTTAGATTTCAATTTTTCAAGAAGAAGTTTCCACCTAGAATTGTATTAAAGCACCTATTAACCTTCTTCAAATTGCTTGGGAAATATTTTTCTATCATGTCATTTTTTTTCTCCTTGTATAACTTGGCATTTTAATTCCTTGAATGCTCAGTAGGCTTTATGCTAAAGTGCTAATGGTTGATGACATGGTTTGCTAAAGACTATTTTGTCTGGTGCCATCCCTAATGGTATTTTAAAAGATGTTCTATAAGCTGAGAGGGTGTCTTCTAACTTGGTTGACCATTCTTTCCTATTTGGATTTACTACTTTCTCTAAGATTGCCTTTATTTATCGATTAGAGATTTCAGCTTGGCCATTAGTTTGTCGTGATATATTGTAGCAATTATATGAGTAATATTATATTTTTGCAGCACTGATGCTAAAGTAGCTTTATTCACAAAATTGGTCCCTTAATCTCTTATCACAACTCTTGAAGTTTAGAATTTTGTGAATATGTGCTCATGTAGATATTTTACTAGTGTTTTAGCATCATTCATTGGGCAGGCAGTTGCCTTAACCATTTTGAAACATAATCGACATAGACCAATATGTAAACATTTCATTTAAGGATTGAAACGACCCAATGAAGTCTATTCCCCAAACATCAAATAACTCAACTTCAAAAATAAAATTCAAAGGCATTTTATCATGTTTTAAAATATTACCTTTCCTTTGGCATTGATCACACGTCTTCACGAAATAATGAGCATCCTTAAAAATATTAGGCAAAAATAATGTAATTGAAATATCTTTGTTGCAGTTTTTTGGCTTTCTAAAATGGCCATTGTATGTTGACGCATGATATTCCTTAAAGATCTTAATACTTTTTCTTCCTGTAACACATCTTATAGTAATAATATTAGCGCACTATTTATATAAGAAAGGTTCATCCCAAAACTAGCTTCGTACTTCATACAATATTTTCTTTATTTGGTGGTTACTTAATCTTGTTGCCATTAAATCACTTCCTAAATAGTTTGCGAAATCCGCAAACCACGATGTCTCAAATTGCTGAACACTCGTGATAGCGAACAATTGCTCATCATAAAATGTTTCCTAAATATCCAATCGTTAATTTTTAGTTTGTTAATTATGGATAAATAATGAGCCACAACATTTTCACTATCATTTTTTCTAAAATTTCAACATCAAATTCTTCTAATATTAAGTGCCCACCGAATTAGCCTAGATTTTGCATTAGCTATTGTTGTAAGCAAAAAATATCACAAAAGACTCGAAAGAGATTGGGACACGCACGAAGGACAAATGAGCAAATGCCAACCCCACGGGGTCGGCCAAATGGAGGCCTCTATCCCCAGGGAATTTGCCAAATCCATTGCCGACCCTCCGGGGGTCGGCCAACACCCTTTCCGACCCCCCAAGGGTCGGCGACGCCACTCCCGACCCCCCAGGGGGTCGGCCACGGCATTCCCGACCCCTCGCGTGTTGGCCTAGACATTTTCGACCGCCGGGGGTCGGCCAAATGGAGGCCACAACCTTGCGGGGGTCGACCGAGTCCATTTCCGAACCCTCGGGGGTCGGCCTCGCTATTGCCGACCCCCTGAGGGTCGTCCAAATGAGGGTCACGACCCCCTCGAG
Organism: Cyclanthera cordifolia; assembly: GCA_037832605.1. Lineage (NCBI taxonomy): Eukaryota > Viridiplantae > Streptophyta > Magnoliopsida > Cucurbitales > Cucurbitaceae > Cyclanthera > Cyclanthera cordifolia. The sequence continues at coordinate 7,106 of JBBMEG010018264.1, read as the reverse complement.
GGTCGATCGAGTCCATACCGACCCCCGAGGTCGGCCGAGCAAGTTGGACTCCTCTATGGTCAGCCAAGGAAGGCCTTGACCCCCCGGGTTCGGTCCTTACAAACTCACCCTTGTCGGGTCCGACAACGAGTAGGTTAATCCGAGTGGATTGGCCGTGGAGGTCAGAACTCTCCGAAGAGTCGACCGAGTCCAAGTAACGTTTGGAGGCGCCGTGCAGCGGCAAATAGAATGAAGCAGACAATATAACGCAATCTATCAGTTGTTGAGCTAAACCAACCTTTTATGTTCCCCGTTACAAGGAGTAGGTCAATCCGAGTGGATTGCCGGTGGAAATAAGGACTCTTCGAAGAGTCTACCGAATCCAATCAAAGTTTGGAGGCGCTGCACTCCGTGGCTGTGCCTTTTACAACGAGTAGGTCAATACGAGTGGATTGGAAGTGGAGGTCAAGACTCTCCGAAGAGTCGACTGAGTCTAAGTATCGTATGGAGGCACTGCACCCTGTGGCGTCGCCTGTTACAACGAGTGGGTCGGCCCAACGTGGTCGGTGATGGTGGTCAGGACTCTCCAAAGAGTCGACCAAGTCTAGAATCAAGATCGTTACACCTCTAAAGGGTAACGGTCAGGAGTTATGCCGATATTCATACCCGGCTTAATGACAGACATTTTTAACGACCGGCCATTAAATCACTATAAGTGAGTTGCAACGATTACGAGACCGACTGCTATAAAAGTCAAGTCATTTCTCTCTTTCAAGGGACAGATCCTAAGCTAAGTACTCTTAAGTCAATCTTAGTATTCTAAACTATTCTCGTAAATTTCGTTTGTGACTTAGGCATCAGAGGCACTATGGCTCACACCATACCGGTGTGTCCTAATTTCGTTCTTTTTTGTAGGCCATTTCGTCCTCAATTAAACAAATTTACTGTGGATATCCGTTGACCATTTTTCAGCATCAACAAAAGGCACCGTCTGTGGGCACGAGAGAGTGTTCTACTTAAAAAATGCTAAAAATCCAAACCATTTTCCTGCGAAAAATGTTGAACGTTGAGAACGGCCACCGCCACAGTGTCGATGAAGAATCGGACGTCGAGCACGCTTCGAAGAGGATTGCCTCCAGAGGACATGACGTTGTTCATGTCGAAAACCATCCGGATTTTGAGGGAGTGGTAGCTAGGCAGGAACCAGAGCGTGCGGAGCCAAAGTTTACGACTTTGGAGGAACAAGTGCAAGGGATGGCGGAGAGTTTGAGCTACCTGGTAGAGTTGCTCTGGCTACCCTCTTCGGCTCAGACAGCGGTCGCTAGGAACAGTGACAGCCGACCAAGAAAAAGGTTGTGGCAGAAAAGTCAGCTCCATTGGTTCAGGACCCTGTCAAAGGGAAAGGCCCAGCCATGGGGGCGCCAAAAAAGGCACAGTCCCGACACTGAAGACCGATCGAACGACTTCAACTGGGTGGTATTGACCGAAGGAAGGAGCATTCGATCCACTAAAGGATCAGATCATCACAGCAGAGTCTTCTCGGATGCAGTCAGTCCAAAGTAGCTAGCCAAGGAGTGCCACGTGAGGTCATCCGCCCCGCATCCCCCAAAAAATCCAAGTGCTCGCACGACGGGATCAGACTTGGGAGCGAATCTCAGGGATGTGATCAATAAATGCCGAAGAAAGGCAGGGTGTGACCAAGTCGAGGCACAACCTTGGGTGCCTAACTTTGTCTCCTCCAAGACAAGTTGGGAAGCATGAAGAAGGCGCAGGTCCAAGACGAACTAGACCTAGACAGCCTGGTCGACTAGGTTTACCCCCTTCACTGATGAAATTATGGAGGAGTCCGTCCTAGCAAAATTCAAACTCCCTACAATCAAGGAGTACGATGGATCTATGTATCCTGTTGAGCACCTAGATTCCTATCAGGCATGGATGGAACTCCATGATGTTCGAGAGGCGATCAAGTGCAAGACATTTTCATTCATGCTCACAGGACTAGCCCGAAGATGGTTCAGGCAGCTCAAGCGCAAGTCCATCGCCTCTTTCAAAGAGCTAGCCAGGGTTTCTTCACCCAATTCCTAGGGGGACGAGATCAAAAGAAGCCGGTCACCCATTTACTTACCGTGAGACAAAGGATTCATGAGACTCTTGGGAGTACATTGCCCGCTTCAACAGCGAGATGATGAACGTTGAAGGGTACTCCGACAGTACGACTCTCGAAGTAGTTGTCGCCAGACTCAGGGATGAAAAATTCCTTTAGTCGCTGGCGAAAAAGGCTCCACTGACTTATGCTGAGAGGCTAACCAGAGCGCAAAAGTACACGAGTGCAGGAAATTCCCGTAGAGCACATCTTGATGGAAATTCAAGATAAGATGGAGCGGAAGTGGCCAAGCCGGATTAAGGCAGGGTCCAACAAAAGAAAAAGAGACATGTACTGCCTATTTCACAAGGACCATGACCACGCTACCTCGGACTGCTACGACCTTTAGGAGTGCATAGAGTCTCTCATCCTAATAGGACGACTGGACAAGTACATGAGAGAGGGTGAAAAAACTTCTGAGTCGCCTAAAAAGAAAAGCGAAGCTGAAAAGTCACTACCACCGTCGGAGATCAAAACTATCATCGGTGGGCCGGCCGGCGGAGAGTCCAACCGAAGTTGGAAGGACAAAGTAAGGTCGGCCAGAGGTGCCCTAAGGGGTGGAGAAGTGCGCATAATGGAAGCAATGGACGAGCAACTGGGCTTTACTGTTGCTGAGGTTGCAGCATTGCACTAGCCACACAACGACGCCTTAGTGGTGTCTCTGACCATATCCAACATTCGCGTCAGAAGGATCCTCATCAATGGAGGCAGTTCGGCGGATGTGCTATCACTAAAGGCTTACGACGCCATGAAGCTTGGAAGGGAAAGGCTCAAGCCCAATTCGACGCCCCTAGTCAGGTTTGGTGGGAGCACTCTTATTCTGGAAGCATCAGTCGAAGTCTCAATAAGCTTTGGCGAAGGGGACAACATAGTTTTGCACTTCGTCAATTTTTTTGTGGTGAACGACGATTCTGCCTACAATGCAATATTGGGAAGGCCCACGATTCATGGGTTAAGGGCGATCGAGTCAACTTACCACTAGGTGGTGAAATTCCCTACTCCTATGGGGGTAGAGCAAGTCAGAGGGGAACAACTATCCACGAGTGAATGCTACCACACAGCCGTACAGAACGTTGTAAAGAGTCCTTGAAGTAAAAGGCTTTTAAAAGGGGACACGTTGCAGGTGAGGCTCTTTGAGGAACAACATCTGTAGGGGGTACAAGTACTTAGGTCCCAAAGCGCCAAGGCCAATGCTTTGGCAAAGTCAGAGGCCTCCTACAAAGCTGAGGCGGACAAGACCGTGCTGGTAAAGATCTTAGACAAGTCTAACATCCCCGTCAAGCTGTTGCACATGATTAGCAAGGCAACATCAATTTCGCCTACAAGAATTAAATCCTCCATCTTTGAAGTGCTTAAACACTTGAAAAATACTTTCAATAGATTGTAATTCAAGTTGTTGATGAATAAAAAGTACTGTTTAATCATTCCTAAGGGTTGATGATTCTTTTAAAATACCTGAGGCTACACAAAAGAAACTCAAACTTACATTGTTTCCTCTTTCACTAAGAGATAATGCTAAAGTTTTGGTAGACACTTTGACTTCTAGCACAATCACATCTTTGAATAAACTAGCTGATAAGTCCTTATTAAATATTTACCTCCTATGTGGAATGTAGAAGTAAGGAATGAGATCGTAGGATTTAGACAATTTGATGATGAATCTGTTAATGAAGCTTTGGAGAGATTCAAGGAGCAATTGAGGAAGTTTTTGCATCATGGTTTGCTCTATTTAATTCAAATGGAACAATTCTATAATGAGTTAGAGTAAGCCATAAAGGGGATGTTGGACATATCCGCAAATGGATCGTTGTTAAGGAAGAGGTACAATGAAGCATATGAAATCCTAGAAATCATCTCTTTAAACAATTATCAATGATCGAGTTCACGTAGAAGCCCAACTAAGAAAGGTGACAAGAATGATTATGATGTATTATTAGCAGTTGAAATGCAGATGCTCGCTATGCCAATGCTATGAAAAATCTTCAATTGCATACTTGTCAATTGCAGAACGCAGTAGCAATAAGCCAAGCATCTAAAGAGAATTGTATAAGTTGTAATGGACATAACTATTATTTTTGTTCACTAATTCAAGCTTATGTTCATTACAAATACCAATAACTTTAGACCAGCCAACAATCCATATTCAAACACCAATAATGCTGGATGGAGAAATTATGACTCAAGGATATGGCGAAAATCATCACCAGAACAACAAAAATGACCAAAAATCTATACCTCAACAACAAATTCCTATAACTTCATTAGAAAATTTACTCAAGGAGTCTATTGCTAAAATTGAAGTAATTATTAATAGCCAACAAAATACAATGCGTAACCTAGAGTTACAAACTAGGTAGTTGGACACTGAAATACGAACCACACCTTTAGGAAAACATTCTTTAGATACTAAGCATGCAAAGGGAGAGTAAATGGAACAAGTTCAAGCTATTGAACTATAAAGCATGAAAAGCCTTTAACCCTGATGGTTGAAAATAAACTATTGATGGAGAAAGTAAGAGATGATGAGTTGTTTGGAGAAAATGAAGATAACAACGGCAATATGGGATGACATTAAGAATTCAAATAACGTTGTTACGACCTAATCTACCTCAAATGTCTTTGCTTAAACACTATTTTGTCAAAATAAAACTACTCGAGGTCAAATATAATTATACAAACATATACTATCATATTCTAGTCAAGTTTTACTTTTAATAAAAAGTTATACTTTCACAAAGACTTGAATTCTACTTTTCAATTAGTGTGAGAATATATTAAACCAATTTGTCTATCTATGACTGGAATGTAAATGCTAAAGTAAACAATAATAGAACAACAAACCTATGTGAACAGGCAAGCTCAGCTAGACTTGGAATATGGATAACATATTGCTACAACATTGAAATTTTAATGGTAAGAAGAGAATAACTACTATACTTCAACAACGACTTCTCTCAAATAGATGATTTAACAAGAAAATCAAGTCAACAACATTAGTATAAAAGATAATTCAACATCTTCGGATTCTATAAGAAAATAATGTTTGCAATGTAGATCTATTCTATAACATTTCTCTTCAAGCAATTACATAATCAAACTGTAAATGGTTTGTCAAGCAAAATGTAATTAAAATGCTACAATAATGCATGATAATTCAACATCTTCTGATTAAATGTTTTGACAATCCGAAATCACAAAAATCTAATCATACTGAATAGATTTAGGTCAACATCCTAACAAAAACAATTGATACAACAAAATTTATTGAATTCATGATCGAAACTGAAATCGCAAAATAAAAATATGATCGATAATTGAAATCAAGACGCATCGTAAATCGCAAATCTAAATTTAATAAGAACATTAGTAACAACAATTGAACTTTAATTAAACTTATCAGAATACAAGGAAATCAAATTCAAATGTGCTGAAAGCCAAAAGTTCATACAAAACGTACACCGATTATAGATACTCAATGAAAACAAGTAAGGAGAGGATTAGAAAGAATAAGCCTAGATCGAGGAATACCAAAACTAGTAATTCCAAATATGATTTCTTCCTTCGCTTCCAATCGCTAAAGATAAGTAAAACAGTAGATGCTCCAAAGTTCTAATATAGATAATGTAAATGATAAAAGGACAAAGATCGAAATCTCTTTTCATTGCTCACTCAATTTACAATATATACAATTATCTTCAACGGGTGAGATCAAATTAGCCAACCTCGGGATTTACACCATTAATCATAATTTGACACGTGTTTAATAGAAACCCACCCTTTTCTAATAACTCTTTTCTCAATTCAAATATTTCTTTATTCGACATAATGCTAAAGTTAAGCATATCCCAAAAGCTTTCTTGACTTGAGATTCCAAAAATATCTGCTAAAGTAATAAGAATTCCACGATTTAGCTCAACTAATCAACATAATGATTATTCACACATTCATCCAAAAAATATCATATTATTAGTGAAAAATTGCATGTAACACAAATTTCACTAATTCACAAGATTGCGTACAAATAACAATGCTTCAGTAATTAAACTCATAACATATTTTCAATTAAAACATAATTTTCTCATAAAAAATCATAAAAAACTAGCATTTTACTCTTACATCTAAAAATTATCATATCTCCAAACTTAAACTATTACTCGTCCTCGAGTAATGGAATTATTTTAACAAATAAGCACGACAAAGACCAACAACTTCAAGCTTAATCAATCTCAATGAATACAAATGTTCTCAAATTGTAATTGCTCCAGCATGATCAGAATAATAACATATATTCTATTATAAGGGATATATAAAATTGTCATGATTCTCAGAATTTTCATCCAATCAAGAAAATAATGCAGCAAAGGAATTAAATCTTATAACACTTCCTTTTTCTACTCACTTAACACCAATTTTTGCCCAAATCATTTAGCAAAAAATTCTATCCTTAGGCATTTAATTGCTTCAGTAATCTTCTTCAAATACTAGTTCTCCCTTAAATCTAACACTCGACTCATCCTTGAAAAAAAAATATCTCATTTTCTTTCAAAGCCTAAATACTCTCTTTTTACAACTTTCTAAGGGATTTTTTCAAGGAAAGAAGTTCCATCTAAGATAAATATTCATGTTCAATCCCCTAACTTTCTCATAGTTCTCAGAATAACATGCTTGAGAAAATAAAAACTCGGTTAAGGAAAGAGAACGCTCGACATTTGATCGCGTCCCGGACTCCATGCAGCTCCATCCATGCCCGGTAGGAGCCCAGGTGCTCGACGGGATCTGTAGACCCATCGTACTCCTTGATTGCTGGGAGTTTGAACTTGGATGGGACAGGCTCCTCCATGATCTCGTGAGTGAATGGGGGGTCAACTTGGTCAACCAGGCTATCCATGTCCAGTCCGTTTGGGTCTTGTGCCTTCTTCATGCTCCCCAACTAGTCTTGGAGGAGACGAAGTTGGGCCAGCCAAGGTTGTGCCTCGGCTCCGTC
>JBBMEG010018226.1:0-24182 GCA_037832605.1 Cyclanthera cordifolia | reverse complement strand
TAGTTTTTATTTACTTTAGTTGGATTTTGATTTCAATAAAAATTGATTTATAATACATTTTTATTTCATTTTTAATTGGATTCGAATAAAAAAAAAATTTACTTATCAAAATTACATTATTCATAAATATGACAAATTTTTTAATATTTTTACTTCATATTTCACCAGTAAGTTTATTCTTTCATCAAATCTAAATACTAATATATTTCTATTTTTCTTAATATTTGTATATTTGGTTTTCTTAAGCTAAATTATCAAACATAGTACATCTCTACTTTAAGATTTTTTTAACATTGTTCCTGAATTTTAAAAGTTTCAAAAATACCCCTGAGCTTTACAAAATGTTTCAGAAATACCCCACCATTAAATTTAGATGGAATCTCTCCTAAAGTTTGGTTAAAAAAAATGTACTTGAACTTTAAAAAGTTTCAAAAATACTCTTTGTTTAATTTTTTTTTTTTTTTTTTTTAAGTCCACCATTATGTTTTGAATGAAAAATGTTAACATTTTGTTTGAATAGATATGTTATTGACCATGTAGAAAAAAAAAAAAAAAAAATTCTTACTCAAAATAATTATTCTTCTTTCTCACTTTATGTATTTTTTTTCCTATGATGATAAACATATATAATTCTTACTCCGGCCTCATTTGTTGACCTCTTATAGGTTGGACTTTCTTTTGGCCGACCTCCTAGGAGTCGACCAATTCGAAGTAACACCCAAGGTTGTTGCACTTCCACGTTGCAACTTCCAGATGTTACATGGAGGTTAGAACCCCTTAGAGGTCGACTGAATCCAAGTAAAATCCAAGACCGTTAATAACAATCAGAAGCTACACAGAGAAGTCTGACCCCGAGAGTCGGCCAAATAGGCCAGGACCCCTCAAGGGTCGACCGAAGAGAAGTCCGACCCTCAAGGGTCAACAAAGAAGGCTCAAAGTCCCTCTCCCAGGAAATGACCATGAAGGCTAGAACCCTCCAAGGGTCGACCTAGTCTGAATCAGACCCCTAGGGGTCGAGCAAGGTGGCAAAGACACCCTGGAGGTCTTCCCAACCCAAGTCTGACCCCTAGGGGTGAGCCAAAGAGGCTAGAACCCCTCGGGTGTCGGCCAAAAGGAAGTGTGACTCCTAAGGGGTAGAAAAAGAGGTCGGAGTCTCCCCGTGGGTTAGCCATAGAGGTCAAGACCCTTAAGGATTGACTGAGTTCAAGTAACACTCGGGATCGTTATACCCACAAGGTGTAGCGTCCAAGAATTACATCGAGAAGGTCACAACCCCTAAATGGTTATCGTTGGAGATCATGACCACCCAAGGATCGATCGAGTCCAAGTAACCTCTAAGACTGTTATTTTAACATTTGATTTATTTTTTATCAATTGCTAATATAACATTAAACGTGAAATTTTAAAGTATAATACAACTAACAATACAACTAATCAAAAAATATTAGTTAGTTTAATATAACATTCAATGACTTTTTATTAGAAGTGTTCAAATAAATTGATAACCCAAACTAACACAACTAAATCTAATTTTCAAACATATAGAGTTGTATGAGTTGATGGATTCACTAACTCGAAGTTTTAGATTGATTAAAAAAATCTCTTTAATTCAACCTCATGTACCTCCTACTTTTTGTGTCTCAAAAAACAAAGGTAAAAATTATATATACATAAAATAAATGATTAACAATGATTAAGAAAAATATATTAAGAAATTAATTTCAACATCTTACCATTCAATGAATTAAACAACTAATATTAACACATAAAAGTAATTTATAAGTTAAAAGTATAGAGATTAAAAAAAAATTGCAATTAAATAGGTTAAGTATTAGAAACAAAATTTTTAACAATTTTCTAAAAAGATTAACTATACAAAATTTTTATAAAGTTTTAATATGCAAGGGTTTTTTTTGAAACATTTTAAAGTTCAGGGCATTTATGAAACCAAACTTTAACAATTTATATCCAAATTTAACGATATGGGTATTTTTGAAACATTTTGTAAAGTTCATGGTGTCTGTGAACTTTTCAAAGTTCAGGAGTAATATTGTTGAAAACAATTCCCAAAGTATAGAGGCATGTTTGATAATTTCGTTTTTTTTTTATTCTTCCATTAAGAATCGAAACCGAATCAATATATCTCAATTTTATATAAAATTGAATTATCCAAAATTGTTGCAAATAAACCCTATTTCAATACTAGTAGTAGCTCAATCATGTGCATCAATATACATTCCAATGACTAAAAAGATCATGAGTTCAAAATACTCAAATCATTAGTTTTTTCAACATTTTATAAGCTTTTGGGACGTGGGATTCCTTTTCACCAAGTGTCATTATATTACCTTTTTTTTCTTTTGAATAAATTATATAATTTATAATTAGTTGGTGAAATGTGTGATTCATGAAATTCTCAAAATAAAAACAAAGTTTGTGGGTTTTTTTCATTACAAATTGGAGAGGATATCACAAACTCTAGAGGATGATACAAAAGAACTCGAATCATTCATCAAGTAGATGCTAATGCGTCGATAGTGTCATCTGAACTTGCCCGCTTTGGCAAGTTAACTAGTTCTTCAACCCATATTACATCTAAAAAACAACATCGTCCTAGAGTTTTGATTAAATTTATTGCTAAATAAATGTGGTAGGTAGATATTTAGGAAGAAATTACAAGAAATAAGTTCTGAATGTTACTAATTTTGCTCAAATCAGCTCGCGAAATCTACTTTTAATCTGCTTGGAGCGGCTTGAAGCGTTACGAAAGGGTCGGAGTTTTCTCAAAAACAAATTTAAAGAAAATAATAACTTTGGTCTAATAATGGATAAAATATTATTTTGATCTTTTTCATTTTTATATTTGTTTTATTTTTAAATGTTCAATTTAAGTATTTAATTTGTTCAATTTAAATATCCAAAAATACTTTAGTATTTTGAACCTTCACTTTTGTTTCACTTTAGTTTCTGTTTGGAGAAAAAAAAATGGCGGTTAGATTTTTTTTTTTTAATTTAAAAAGTTATCATTTTTCTCTATAAATTTTAAAAATATCTCAAATTTTAACAATAAATCACTCCATTTCCTTTATTCATTTACTTTCACTTTTCCTCCCCTCTAAAATCCAATCAATAATCTAGTAATTAAAATTAAACAAATATAAAAGTTTAGAAACTCAAATTAAACATTTAAAAATCAAAAAAGAACAAAATTAAAAGTCAACTAATCGAAATTATATTTAAATCTTGAATAATTGATTTTTTAGGTTTATTTTATATATATATAGAGAGAGAGAGCTTATTTGACCCTATGATGTTTGTCATGAAATTTTGGAAGAGTAATTCAAATTAGTATTTACTAAATGTTCATACAAAACTACATCGAACTGATATTTCAATTACAATAATTACTTTTAAATATTCAAAATAAACGATGAATCGTAAGCTACCAGTAAGATCATATTAGAGAAATAGGTACAAATAAACAAAGCTGCCGCTAATATAAAGCTAAACTCCTTTCCTCTTCCATTCTCCCTTCCACCTCGACCCTTAAGAAGGAGCAAGAAGAAGGAAAATTACACCCTTACCTTGAGTGGTGACTGACCAGAACCCATTTCCGACTTCAACTCCTCCATCCCCGTCGTCTCCCTTTCGAAAATCAGCGGAGGAATAGTAGAAGCAAGGGAGAAGCAAAGGGTATGGAGATGGAGGTGGAATCGATTTAGGGTTCTCAAAGATTTCTAAACATTGAGAGGGAAAATGGAATTTTGAGAATATAAGTTTGTTTCCCTACCATCATTCACTTTTTTTTCTTTTGAACCAATTTATTAACACCGAAAACTGGAGCTTGGAAGCTTTAACAATAGTGAGGCAAACACCTCCTTCGGGAGGTGCTTACCCCAAGCCATACAATCCTGACCACTATCCAACAAATATCCACCCAAACACAAAAAAAAAAAAAGGTTAGGCACAACTCTTGGGTTGACTAGCAAGTCTGCAACGCGGTTACAATCGCGCTTGCAAAAAAAAAAAAATGATATTTCTTGAAACCGAGGTACCTTCGTTCACACTTATTCCTCCACTTCTTGCCAAATGAATTAATATAAGTTTCTTTCTTTTTACTTTTAAAACAGTTTTTTATAAATAAATTGTAAAATTAAATAAATATTACTTGAATTTCGTGTATTAAAAACGTCAATTATTTATAAATCTCTTTCTGTTTTTTTGCATTAGTTGACGCTTTTCATGTTCAAGATATATTACTTGACATTCGATTCTTATAAACATCAACCGTTATCGCGTTTTTTCACATTTAGTTGACGCTTTTTATGTTTAAGATATATTACTTGACGTTTCTTTCTTATAAACGTCAACTATTTAAAAACCCACTAACGTCTAGTTCAAAAAAAAAAAAAAAACACTAACGTCTTTCTTCTTAATAATTTTATTCATTTTTCATAATTTTTTTCCTTTAGATTTGAATTTTATCATTTTAGTAGATATAATTTTCCAACCTCATTCTCCTTTCCTGTAATATCACATTTTAAAAAATAAAATTTAAATTAAAAAAATTGTTTTGTAATTTTTAATTAAAAAAAAGGGAAGATTTTCCTAAAAAAATTGTTCAACTTATGACTCGAACCATACATTTTTAAAATGAATCAAATATTATTAACCAATTGATCTGTTTAACTTATTTATTTATTAATTGTATATATTTTATTTATGTGTATTTACTTTACTTTCAATATTTAATATATTTCTACCATATATCTTGTTATTTAAATCATATTTGTAATTATTTATATATATATTATCATAATATGTATTTAATTTTTTTGATTATTGTTTGTTTAATCAATTATTTTACTTCATTTGATAATCAAAAAAAAAAAAAATTCTTCTACTTTCATATTTATTTTCAAATTGTAGTTAAAAAATTTGGAAAAAAAAATTCATATTTTATATCATGTCCTTTAAAAATATTTGTAATTGTTTTGATCATTTAATTTTAACAAATTTTAGATTCATAAATAATAATAAAATGTAAATTAATTTTAAATATGTTATTTTGTATAAAAAAGTATTTAATAAAATAATAAATGAAACTTTGAAATGTTGATTTTTTTTTTTTAAAAAAACTTGAAAATATTAAAGAAATATTCAATTAAAAATATCATTTATTAATTATTTACATTTTATAAAAAAACAATCTATTTTACTTTTTATAAAGAAAACATCTCATTAATCACATCCATCTACATTTATCCCACCCATCCCACCATCTCAAACGCCATTTTCCTAACACTTCCCACCCCAACCCACCATCCAAACGCCGTTTTAATAACACTCCTCATCTCGTCCCATCTCTTCCCATCCCAACCCACCTTATCCAAACGGGATACAGAGTTGCTAACGAGAACAATAACTTTCACGATACAATTCAACCCATAATTAAGAAAATATCATCAATTCAAGTCCTCATTCTAATGATTGTTGATGAATTAAAAATAATAATTAAAATATAGGTTTAAGAAACTAAATTAACATCCCAACCCAAAAGGTGCACTTTTGCAACAGAGGTTGGGATACTTGTTTTAGCGGAGGTTGATATACTAGGTGCTAAAACAATGGTACTTTGAATTCATTAAAAAAAACAAAATGAATTGTGATTGTATAGCGATATCTTCAAACATAACTTGAATACGTCCTAAAACAATCATTAATTATATAATTTATGAATAATCAAGTTAAAATTGATTTTTAATATCTGCATTTTTTTTATGAAGTTTCTATTTTCTTTTGCAATATTTTAAAATCACGCCTTTTATCTATGATATTGCAACCAATTTCAATTTTAATATGACTCCTTTTAAAATTTGATAGATTGATGGTATTGTTAGGTTCATCTTGACCTTCATTTTTAATAAGTGAAAAGAAAAAATAAACTCAAAAGATACGCTCACACATATACTAATAATAAAAATTCAAAAATAGGCACACATATTAGAAAATTGACCAAAAATTAAGATTGAATATTATTGACTTTGAATATTATCATATCGTAATATTAAATGTTAAAAATAAATGTATTTTATTTTAAAGTATAGAAACTAAATAATCAGTAAAGGAAAAAAAAATATGGTCGTAGAAGTCTCCCTATCTTTCAAAAGTAAGTCAATAATTAATAAAGGAAAAAGAAAAATCCATTTTAATAGCATTACGTCAAAAGTTTGTGGTCTACTAAGATAAAAGCCATTATCATGAAAAGGCAAGGAAGAGAAATCATGTTTATCACTTGTGTGTTCATCATTTCTACCTACAGATGACCATGAGAACAGGGATGGTTTTACCACTCCCATCAGTGCTGCCAATTTTCATTTCTATTCCTCCCAAAATTTACCATTAAATTTTAGGTGAACGTTCGCATACACCAGAATCAAGTTTTCGAGGAGAATTGTTCTTCATATAATTTTTATTTTCTTTTTCTTTCTTTGTTCTTCAATATTTACAAACCTTCTCCATCTTAATTTAATTTACCAAATTTTAGATAGTTTTTCAATACGTAAGATAAATGTTTATTAGTTTTGTTGTAGGCTAAAATATCCCAGATTACTCGGAGAAGGTTAGAGCCCCACTCGGGGACCGACCCACGCCAATTGCCGACCCCCCCGGGAGTGGGCCAAGCAAGTCCGACCCCTCGGAGGTCGGCCAACGAAGGCTTCGACCCCCGAGGGTCGGCCCTTGCAGACTCACCCTCTCGAGTCCGGCAAAAGAAGGCGAACACCCCTTAGGGGGAAAGCCGAGGAGGTCATGACTCTCCGAAGAGTCGATCGAGTCCAAGTAACGACTAGATTCGCTGATAACGGCCAGGAGTTGGGCCGAGTAGGCCATCCCGAGTGGGTTGGTCGTGGAGGTTAGGACTCTCCAAAGAGTCGGCTGAGTCCAAGAAACACATGGAGACATTGCACCCCGTGGCATCCCCAGTTACAACGAGTAGGCCAACTCGAGTTGGTTGGTCGTGGAGGTTATGACTCTTCTATGGACGAGTCGACCGAGTCCAAGTAACATTCAGGGATGCTGCACCCCGTAGCGTCTTAGATTTACAACGAGTAGGCCAACCCGAGTGGGTTGGTCGTGGAGGTTAGGACTCTCCCCCAGGAGTCGACCGAGTCCAAGTAACGCAGGGAGACGTTGCACCCTATGACGTCCCTGGTTACAACGAGTAGGTCAACCCGAGTGGGTTGGTCGTGGAGGCGAGGACCCGTAAGAGTTGACTGAGTCTAAAGCCGACCTCTGAGGAGGACGATCGAGTAGGCCAACTCGAGTGGGTTGGTCGTGGAGGTTAGGACTTTCTTGTGGATAATTCGACCAAGTCTAAGTAGCACTAAGAGACGCTGCACACCTGTGGCGTCCTAGCGTTACAACGAGAAGGCTGCACCCCTAAGGGGTCGGCCGTGGAGGTGAAGGCCTGCCAAGGTTGACCGAGTTCAAGTAACTTCACAGTCAAGACCGTTACACCTTCAAAGGGTAACTGACAAGAGTTACGCCGGTATTCATACCCGACTTAATGACGGACGTTTCTAACGGCCGGCCGTTAAGCCGCCTATAAGTGAGTTGCAACGGTTACGAAACCGACTGCTATAAGATTCAATTCATTCTCCATTCCAAGGGATGGATGATAAGCTAAATCGAGCTAAGTATTCTTGAGTCATTCTGACTTAGGAATGAGAGGTCGTGTGGCTTACACCATAACTTTTTACTTTTTTGCAGGCCTTTATGTCCTCGGTTAAACAAATATTACTGAGGATATCCGTTGACCATTTTTCGGCATCAACAGTTGGCGTCGTCTGTAGGGACGAGAGTGTTCTACCTAAGAACCTAAAATCAAACACATTTTCCTGTAAAAATGTCGAACGTTGAGAACGGCCACTATCACGGCGTCGAAGGAGAATCGGACGTTGAGCACGCTCCGAGGAGAATTACCTCTAGAGGACGTGACGTTGATCATGTCGATAACCACCCGAATCTTGAGGGTGCAGTAACCAAGCTAGTACCAGAGCATACGAACCTAAAGTTTACAACTTTGGAGGAACAAGTGCAAGGAATGGTGGAGAGTTTGAGTCGCCTAGTGGAATTGCTCCGACAACCTCCTCCGGCTCAAATAGGTGTTGCTTGAGACCAGCAGGCACCGCAGAAGGAAGCGCGGTGACAACAAACTAAGAAAAAGCTGCGACAGAGAAGTCAGCTCTGTTGGTTCCGGACCCTACCAAAGGGAAAGCCCCAACCACAGAAGCACCAAAAAAGACTCATTCTCGACACCGAAGACCGGTCAAATGACTTTGACTGGACGGTAATGATCGAAGAAATGAGCACTCGGTTCAATAGAGGATCCAATCTAGAGTAGTGGGGTCTTTTCGGACGGAGTCAGTCAGAAGTAGCTAGTCGCGCAATACCACGCGAGGGTCATCCACCCCACATCCCTAGAAAACTCCAAGTGCCCTGACGGCGGGATAAGACTTGGGAGCGGATCTCAGGGATGTGCTCAACCAACGCCGAAGAGAGGCGGGGCATGGCGGAACTGAGGATCAACCTTGGCTAGCCCAGCTTCGTCTCCTCCAAGATTAGTTGAGGGGCATGAAGAAGGAGTAAGACCAAGACGGACCTGGATAGTTTGGTCGACCAAGTCGACCCTTTCGTCATCGATCAAATCATGGAGTAGTCCATCCCGGTAAAGTTCAAGCTTCCTAGAATCAAGGGGTATGATGGATCTATCGATCTTGTAGAGCACGTGGATTCCTATCGGGCATGGATGGAACTTCATGGAGTCCGAGATGTGATCAAGTGCTGAGCATTTTCATTTACGCTTACGAGACCACCTCGAAGATAGTGCAAGCAGCTCAAGCGCAAGTCCATTGCCTTATTCAGAGAGCTAGCCAGAGCCTACGTCACCCAATTTTTAGGAGGGCGAGATCAGAAAAAACCGGTCACCCATATATTGACCGTAAGGCAAAGGAGTCATAAGATTCTTCGAGAGTATATTTCCCACTTCAATAACGAGGCGCTGCAAGTCGAAAGGTACTCCGACAGCACTACTCTTGCAGTAGTCGTGGCCGGACTGAGGGATGAAAAGTTCCTGTGGTTGATGGGGAAAAAGGCTCCACTTACTTATGTCGAGCTCCTAATCAGAGCGCAAAATTACATGAGTGTAGGGGAGCTGGTCATCTCCCGAGGAGGCACCGAAGGAAGGCGCTCCATTCTAGAGTGGGAGAAGTCAATCAGCCGCCGCGAGGCTGACTACAAGGAGTCGCAAAAGCGAAGGGCGGAAGAGCGCTCGGTGAAAAAAGAGATGACCGAACGACGAGGGGTACCACCTTGCCAGTTTGAGAAGTACACTCCAACGCAGTTCCCATAGAGCATATCTTCATGGAGATTCAAGATAAGGAGGAGCTGAAATGGCTTGCTTGCCGGTTATTCATGCGATTGTGGATTTCATTGTTTACTTCCGTTATAAGTTATTATATGGTCGTTATGCATATGTTTGCTATAATCTCGAGCAGGTGACCCATTAGAAGGCCCGGAAGTCGCATTCCCTATCAGGGTAGCCTCGGATGCGTACGATTCATTATGTGAGACCCGGGAGTGCCATGTTCCTTCGGGATAGCCCTAGAGCCACTTTTACCACCCAGTAAACATCCGACAGTGTTAGGTCTTACGGGACTCCTATGTTCTGTTGCATATCTGCTCTCGATTTCCATATTTATTTTGTTATATGTTTTATTTGTGTTGATCCCGATTGGGGATCCTTACTGAGTTTCATAACTCACCCCGTTATTTCTGTGGATTCTACAGGTACGCATGGACTCTACCATGCTGGCTGATCGAGACGGCTGGAGAGACCATGGACTTGGGTCGTGTGGTGTCGAGTTTAGGGCATTTCTCTTTTTACTACATGTTTTACCTAAATGATCTTATTACGAACTGGATCGGTTGTGAGACGTTTTCAATAGTTTTCCTTGTTTAAAATTCTTAACAATCGGGTACTAGCTTTACATATTTTAGATGATCTTTATGGATTATTAAGTGAAGTATTTATTACTCTGATTTCTGTTCGTTAAGAGTTATTTTAAACCATGCATGTTCAAGTAGTCTAGTAGTGACCCTGTTCTAGGACAGGTCCTTACAGTTGGTATCAGAGCTTAGAGTTATAGATTATGTAGATTGACTTACATTGTAAGTTTTTGAGTCCCCTAGTCTTCAGCTGCCGATCGTCATCAGGTAATCGTTTATGTACTGTTTACCAGCATGAGTAGTTAGGATAAAATTTGCATTCTGGTTGTAAATTGCAAATGTTATGTTATACTGTGTGACTTGTTTAGTAGTCTTGTAATTGTTGAACGGGACGGGACTGAGAGATCGAGTTTCCTTTGCAGCTTGAAAGTATGTCTGAGAGAAGCACCCGCAGCAGCGCCAGCCATATTAACCACCAGGGTAGAAGAATGGGAAGGGGAGCTGGAGTACCAAGTGTCCCTAGGAGGAACACCAGAGCGACTAGTCAGCCGGTCGGACCCTTGGATCCACCAGCTGAAATGAAGATAGTGTCAGGGTTGACTGTGGAAGCAATAACTGCTATCCATATAATGATTAGGGGCACTATACATGAGTTGTTGCCTGCAATCCAAGCAGTTTCGCAGTAGGAGGTTGCCCCACCTAGAGCAGATTTCTCTCAGAGGGAGGGCCCTGATGCAGTGCTACCTCGGTGGCTCTCGCACGACCACAGGAACATGTTGCAGTTGAGCAGAGTGAGAACACGGCTGCAGCTATAGCAGTAGTGTTAGCACAACAGGTATAGCAGGTGCCAACCTCAATAAAGCCGAATAAAAGCAGGACTATGCAAGGTGTTTCTGATAATACCAAAATGATTAAGGACTTTAAGAAGTTAGACCCTAAGGAGTTCGATGGCTCTTCCATGGATTCGTTGGTGGCTGATACATAGATTGAGGATATGGAGGATCTGTTCGATAATATGGAGTGTCCCGAGGACCAAATGGTGAGATGTGCGTCTTTTGTCATGCATGACGAAGAGAAAACCTGGTACAAGGCCGAGAAGAAAAGAAGGACGTCTGCTAACGGGCCTATGGATTGGAGTTAGTTCAAGACCGCCTTCTACGACAAGTACTTTACCGAGGCAGATAGGCAGGACAAGATCAGCAAGTTTACTAGCATCCAACATGGCTGAGATTCTATGGTTGTTTATAAGATGAGGTTCAACAAGTTGGCTCACTTTGCTGAAGAGTTAATTCTTACTGACAAGAAGAAAATCAGGTATTTCGTGAACTAACTCCACATGGGACTGCAGGCAGATGTTATGGTTCATAAGCCGGTCACTTTTAGAGACTGTGTGAACCTAGCCAAGACTTTGGAAAGGAAGTTTAGAGGCCAAGGTTACAACCCTGACCAGCACTACCAAGGCTTGAAGAGGAAATTTGAATCTTACAGGCCATTTGGGCATAGCAACTATCAGGAGAAGAAACCTGACAGCCAGGACGAGCAGAGTCGGAGTAGAGGGTCATAGTGAGGCGTAAGCAGTGTAGTCATAAACCTGAGTTGCGCGGTTTTGTTTCTGACCGTTAGCACGGTCCCTGACCTGAGCCACAACAGACCAGATCTGACTATCCACCACCCAGACCTATTTAGCAGCAACCGAGGGCAGGATCCTAGGCAGTGAAGAGTGCAGACAGTAAGGTAGAAGGCACAGAAAGCTGTGTACGTAGCTTCTTGGGATTGTTTCAAGTGTGGGAAGTTGGGGCATTTCGCGAACAGTTGTGTCTACAGGGGTGGTCAGTAGTCAGCGATAGCACCTCAGCCAGCCAACACGCCTGCAGCTAGGTTGGCACAGCTATTGGCAGTACAGTCACAAGTACTTTACCCATACTTGGTCATTTTTCATGTATATTGTTTGATTCAGGCTCTTCCCATTCATTTGCATATGCTCATTTTGTCTCATCTGCTGAGTTTGAGTTGGAACCCTTGGGGTTCGAGTTAGTACTAACCACTCCAGTGGGAGTGAGCATGACAGCTTGCAAAAAGGTCAAGGCCTGCAAACTGGTTATAGATGGTAACGATCTAGATGTTGCACTCATAATGCTACCTATGAGTGAGTTTGATGTAATTAATGGTTGAACTAGCTATCTTAGCACCACGCGGTGATTGATTGTCGCTGTAAGAAGGTAGTGTTCAGCCCGCCATCAAGACCTAGCTTCAAGTTTAAGGGGCGAAAGTTTGGGAAATGCGTAAAGATCATTTCGTTGTTGAAGGCAAGTAAGTTGCTGTCCTCAGAAGCGAGAGGTTACTTACCATCGATCTCTAGAGAGAAGGAAGCCAAGTCGTTAGTCGACGCAGTGCTCGTGGCTGGGGAGTTTGCTGACGTGTTTCCAGACGAGCTGCAGGATTACCACTACCTCGGGAGGTTGACTTTTGTAACGAGTTGCAACCCGGTAATGTGCCTATTTCGAAGGCACCTTACAGAATGGCTCCAGTAGAGCTGAAGGAACTGAAGGTTCAGTTGTAGGAGTTAATTGACAATGGGTTTATCAGGCTAAGCGTGTCTCCCTGGGGTGTTCCAATTCTGTTTGTTAAAAAGAAACACGGGTCGATGCGGTTGTGTATTGATTACCGAGAGCTGAACAAGGAGACAGTTAAGAACAGGTATCCGTTGCCCAGGATCGAAGATTTGTTTGATCAGCTTCAGCGAGCATCAGTGTTCTCCAAGATCGATTTATGTTCTAGCTACCACCAGTTGAGAGTCAGGGAGAAGGACATTCCCAAGACAACATTTAGATCCCGTTATGGACATTACGAGTTCGTGGTGATGTCTTTTAGGTTGACCAATGCACCGACGACATTTATAGACATGATGGACATGGTGTTCAAGGAGTTCTTGGACAAATTTGTGACTGTGTTCATCGACGATATATTGATCTACTATAAAACCAAATCCGACCATGAGGAGCATTTAAGAAAAGTTTTGTCAGCACTCAGGCATATAAGTTATATGCAAAGTTTTCTAAGTGGGAGTTCTGGCTTTGCGAAGTTGCCTTCTTAGGACACGTTGTTTCGAGCAGGGGCATTTCAGTAGATCCTGCTAAGGTAGAGGCAGTAAGTAATTAGTGTTGTCCTACTTCAGTTGCAGAAGTACGGAGTTTTGTGGGATTAGCTGGTTACTACCAATGTTTTGTGGCGAACTTCTCGAAGTTGGCGGGGCCAATGACTCAGCTGACCAAAAAGGGGCAAGTGTTTGCTTGGACAGAGGAGTGTGAACAATGTTTTCAAGAGCTAAAGAGACGTCTGACGACCGCTCTAGTGTTGGTAGTTCCAGAAGACTCAGGGAGTTTTGTTGTGTACTACTACGCTTCCAAAAGAGGTTTGGCTGTTGTACTTATGCAAAAAGGAAAAGTGATAGCTTACGCATCGAGACAGCTTAAGGACTACGAGCAGAATTACCCTACTCATGACCTGGAGTTGGCAGCAGTGTCGCCGCCTTCCAGCTCACCAATGCTATTCTGCCGCGTGTCGCCATTGCAAAGGGCGCCACCGGCCAGACGACCAATCACCAGCGTCGCCCAGCCCGCCTTTGAGACATTGTCGCGTATCACCATCGCATAGGACCATCGCCTCCGCGCTTAGCTTCGGATTGGTGCATAAAACCTGAGCCTACCAGCCGTTCCAAGCCTAGCCACACTCACGTCCTGAGCCTGCCAGCCATTTCGAGCCTGCCAGCGCCACCCGAACCGGCCCTCGAGTTAAACGCGCATCGGCTTCACGCACCGGCGACCACTTCCCCACGCACCGCTATCCACCGCCATTGTCCGGCCACGCGCTGCCGTCACCTCGGTTGAAATTTATCGGGTAGTATTTTTTGGCTATTTTGGTAGTTCTAAGTGTGTTTTTTATGGTTTTAAGTTCAAATTCTTACTATTTTACCCTGTCTGACTAGTTAAGCTTAGAGAAACGACCACGTGACGTGTAATTTGAGCAATTTAAGGGATTTAGAGATTTTCGGCCAAGGTAAAGGAATTTTATTAGTAACTTGCAAGTTCTATCACGAATTAATTTCACGTGTAGAATAACTTAGATGATTTAGACGATGTTGAGTGCTTGGTTGCCGATTATTCATGCAATTGTGCATTTCACTGTTTACTTCCGTTCTAAGTTATTATATGGTCGTTATGCAAATGTTTGATAGAATCCCGAGCAGGTGACCCATTAGAAGGCCTAGGAGTGGCATTCTCTATCAGGGTAGTCCCGGATGTGTACGATTCATTATGTGAGACCCAGAAGTGGTATGTTCCTTCGAGATAGCCCCTAAGTCATCTTCACCACCTAGTAAACATCCGGCACTTTTAGGTCCTACGGGACTCCTATGTTCTGTTGCATATCTGCTATCTATTTCCATATTTATATGTGTTATCAATTTTATTTGTGTTGATCCCGATTGGGGATCCTTACTGAGTTTCATAACTCACCCCGTTATTTCTATAGATTCCACAGGTACGCATGGACTCTACCAGGATGGCTGATGGCGACGGTTGGGTAGACCATGGACTCGGGTCGTGTGGTGTCGAGTTTAGGGCATTTCGCTTTTTACTACATGTTTTATCTAAATGATCTTATTACGAACTGGATCGGTTATGAGACGTTTTCAATAGTTTTTCTTGTTAAAATTCTTAACAATCGGGTACCCGCATTACATGCTTTAGATGATTATTATGGATTATTAATAGAAGTATTTATTACTCTGATTTCTGTTCTTTAGGAGTTATTTTAAACTATGCATGTTCAAGTAGTCTAGTAGTGACCCTAGTCTGGGATAGGTCCTTACAGGGACTCCAACCGAAGACGAAAGGAAAAGGTGAGACAAGCCAAAGGCCTGCTAAGGGGCGAGGAAGTGCGGATAATGGCAATAGTGGACGAGTGACTTAGCTTCACTACCGCTGAAGCTGCAGCATTACACCAGACGCACAACGACGCCTTAGTGGTGTTCCTGGCCATCTCCAACATCCGCATTAGAAGGATCCTCATAGACAGAGGCAGTTCGATGGATATGGTGTCACTAATGGCTTACGATGCCATGAAGTTGAGAAGAGAAAGGCTCAAGCCGAGTTTGATACCCGTAGTCAGATTTTGTGGGAACACTTTGATTCTTGAAGGATCATTCAAACTCCCGATAACTTTTGGCGAATGGGACAACATGGTCCTGCACTTCGCCAATTTCTTGGTGATGAACGACAACTCTGCCTACAATACAATACTGGGAAGACCTACAATTCATGAGTTAAAGCGGTTGCATCGACATACCACCAGGTGATAAAGTTCCCTACTCCTATGGGGGTGGGGCAAGTTAAAGGAGAATAGTTATCCTCGAGTGAGTGCTACCACACTGCCCTACGGGGAGTAATGGGAGTCACTGAGATAAAAGACTGTTGAAAAATGAGTCTCTACCAAGTGAGACTGTTTAAGGAACAACACCTGTAGAGGTACAAGTTCAACGAGTACCTAGGTCCCGAAATGCCAAGGTCGATGCTTTGACAAAGTTAGATGCTGCCTACGAAATCAAGGTGTTCAAGACCGTGGCGGTAGAAATCTTAGACGAGTGTAACACCCCTCGCAAGCTACTACACGAAATTAGCAAGGCAGCACCAATCTCGCCTGCAACGTGGATGACCCCCTTCCTTGAATAATTAGGGGGGGGGGAAAGTTGCCAGACGACAAGAAAGGACGCAACCCATATTAAGGTGGCACAGTACAAAGGCCAAACTGCCAAGTACTACGATTTACGAGGCAAGGTAAATCGCTTCCAAATTGGCAACTTAGTGTTGAGGAGGGCGATGCCAGACACCAAAGAATTCAACAAGGGAGTTTTGGGGCAAAATTAGGAAGGACCATACCAGGTCGCCAAAGTGGCACGCCTAGACACCTACTACCTCGAGGACATGGACATGAGTAGGATCCTCCATCCTCGGAGTGCAGAACACTTGAAAAAGTATTATCAATAGAATGTAATTCAAGTTCTTAATGAATAAAAGTAAAGTGGTTCATTCTTTCAAAAAGTTATCTTGATTTAAGTATATTGATATTGTCATAAACATAAATTGGGGGTAAGTAGGATAGAGAAAGAACCAAAAGCTTTTATTCATTCAAAGTTCAAAGTTTCCGGATTACAACCTTGAGGAAAGACAACGTTGGCAAAGTAAAATGCTTAAAAAAAGAAAGACAACAAAAAGATGGTCATCAAGGCCCCATGAAGCTGGGCCTACTGGAAGTTGGTCGGTTGAGTCTAGCTTGGGCAGCAGGATGGGCCTGACTTCTTTCAGGCATGTCTTGGAAGAGGCGAGAGTCGTAGCAAGCAGTTTGGGCTGGATCACTTGAAAGTCGAGATTCGTAGGCTGGCAAGGAAAGGTCACTGACTTTTTCCGTAGTGTTGGAACAAAGAGACCAAAAAAGGGAAAGAGGTTGCCATAGCTAACTCCCTTATGAATTCGGCCCAGTGCCCAGCCGATGGCTGACTCACCAACGTTGTTCTCTAAAGTCACGAAGGCAAGAGAGCCCTTCACAAGGTTAGCCAAGTAGGCAACATTCTTCAACTTTCCTTCAGAAGAAGCCAACTCTTGTCGAAGACGAGCGATAGTGGACAAGTCTTCTTGGAGCGCGCGGGCAGCAAGGCTTCGGGCCTCTTCGGCAGAAGTCTGAAAGTAGACTAAGGCAGCCTCGGCAATGTGCTGAGCTTCTCAAGCCTGTGCTAGCTCCCACTTAACCTTATCAGAGTTAGTGGACAAAGAAGAACGGCTGCGACGGAAGTCCTCAGAAAGGTGACGGGAAGCCCAGGCAAAAGTACATGAAAGCCTGCAAGTACAAAGGTAACAAGTTAGCCTACATACTTAGATAAATGTGTCGCTATAAAGAAGAGGAGTCCATCAAAAAGCAACAAAGTCATCTAGTGTTACACTTGCTGAAACTAGGCTTACTAAGTCCGGCTTGGACAGATTAGGTCCTAGCTGGAGGAGCATGAACAAGGATGACATTCTCAGACACCTTTGAAGTTAGGAAAATCATGAGCAACCTGCACTGGATCATTAGGAAGTTCAGACTTGAAGGCCGACAAAGAAGGGTCAATGACCTTTGCTGTTGTTGTGGGGCAAAAAGACTTGAAGAGAGACAAGAGGCTACCATGGGTAACCTGTTCTTTAATTCAGTCTAGTGCCCAACCGGTAGTAGTCGCGCCAAAGTTGTTCTCTAATGTTACAAAGGCAATAAAGCCTTTCAACTAAATTGACTAAGTGTGAGGCATCCTACAACTTAACTTTAGTAGAAGTCGAACTCCCAAAAAAACCGAGTGATGGTAGATGAATCGTCGTTGTAAGTTCAAGTGACAAGACTTTGGACCGCCTTAGCAAAAGTTCGAAAGTCAGCTAAAGCGACCACGGTAACACCTTGAGCCTCACGAGCTTGGACAAGTCCTCTCGAAGGCACCAACAAGTGGAAGTAAGGCGCATAAAGGCCTGCCATCCAAAAGCTACAAGAAAGCGGGCAGTCCTCCGAAGTAAGGTCGACCATACTAGTGGTGGAAGTCCTAAAAGCGAGGGAAGGAGATCCCGACCACTAAAGGAGACTGCAGGCTCTGGACTAAAAAATACGGTCCAAGTGTTGGCCACCTAACGACTACCAAGGCCTTATGCCAAGTCCCATTTTGAAAAGAGGAGGCTAAGGTGGTCGAACACAGTCTCATAATCAGATGAAAGATCCATAAGAGCAAAGGTAAAGGAATATATGCGAATGGCGAGGTTAAAAAAAAAGGCAAGTCTCTAAAAAGAGAGCCTAAGTAAACTATGAGTTTCGAAAGGCACTTGAAAATGGGCAAGTCCCTGCAAAAGGAGCCTAAGTAGCCTAAAATTTTGAATGAGTGCTCTAACGGGCGAGTTTCTAAGAAAAAGAGCCTATTTGGCCGAATAAAGTCGAAGGGTAGTGAGTCTCTGTAAAGGGAACCTACTTGGCCGAATAAAGCTAAAGGGTAGTGAGTCCCTGCAAAGGGAGCCTACTTGGCCAATTTTTAAAAAAAAATGCCTAAAAAGGCGACACTCTAAAAAGGCTTATAACACCCGAGTGGGTCGGTCGTGGAGGTCAGAACTCTCTGAAGAGTCGACTTAGTCAAAGTAACACACGGAGACGCTGCACGTCGTGGCGTCCCCAATTACTACGAGTAGGCCAACCTGAGTGGTTTGGTCCTAGAGGTTAGCACTCTCCTGTGGACGAGTCGACCGAGTCCAAGTAACATTCAGGGACGCTGCACCACATAGGGTCCTAGAGTTACAACGAGTAGGCCAACTTGAGTGGGTTGGTCGTGAAGGTTAGGACTCTCCCCCAGAAGTCGACCGAGTCCAAGTAATGCTGGGAGACGCTGCACCTCATGGCATCCCGGTTACAATGAGTAGGTCAACCCGAGTGGGTTGGTCATGGAGGTGAGCACCCGTAAGGGTTGACCGAGTCTAAAGCCGACCTCTGAGGAGGACGGTCGAGTAGGCAAATTCGAGTAGATTGGTCGTTGAGGTTAGGACTTTCCTATGGATAAGTCGACCAAGTCCAAGCAGCACTAAGAGACGATGCACACCAGTGGCGTCCTAGCATTATAACGAGAAGGCTGCACCTCTAAGGGGTTGGCCGTGGAGGTGAGGACCTGCCAAGATTGACCGAGTCTAAGTAACTCCAGAGTCAAGATCGTTACACCTCAGAAGGGTAACGGTCAGGAGTTACGATGGTATTCATACCCGGCTTAATGACAGACGTTTCTAATGATCGGCCATTAAGCTGCCCATAAGTGAGCTGCAACGGTTACCAAACTGACTGCTATAAGAGTCAATTCATTCTTCATTCCAAAGGACGGATGCTAAGCTAAATCGAGCTATGTATTATTGTGCCATTCTGAGTTCTAAATTATCCTCCTAAAATCTCCTACTGACTTAGGCATCGGAGGCCCTGTGGCTCACACCACACCGATAGATTTGGATATATATATATAGACACTACTTTAGTAAACAATTAATACACAATATCCAAATTCAAAATGTTATAACTTGAGTACAATGGCTATAACTTGAGTATAATGCTATATATAACAATATTCAAAATGGTACACTATAACTAATTGTTATTCGGTAATAAAAATCTACCTATGAAGTCTGCCCATTCGATTCCTACTCCATCCATATCTTCTTGGTTGTATGGTTTCGTGGAGTTAAACTAAAACATAAAACAATATTTCGAAATTAGTAAATAAAAAGTGTCGCAGAATTTAGAAACTAAAATTGTTAATGAAGTAAAACAAAACTTACCAGTTTATTTATGGGGGTGCGCCTGTTGGATATCATCTTCCGCATAAAAAGTTGACATAATATCCACACACTATGGATCTTAATTGATGAGGGCACTAGTGACCAAAGTTTTAGGCAATGTTAATAATAATTCCACAAGACCAAGAATCGAAGAAATCTAGCTATGATTTATTTGCGTACCTTCACTGATTTCCATATTAATTTTGTGGCTCTGAACTCATTTTTTGATTGCCACGTTCCATAAGCACTATAGAACAAAAGTAAAAACATTAGGATAACAAGCTAATTAAAACAAAAAAACTACCAAAAACAAAAAAAACATATGTATTCACGATATGAGCTAAACTCTCATTGGGCGCCTTCTGACCGAGTGAGTTCATAATATAAACGGTCTCATCATCAAGAATTAGTACTACTAAAATCCAATGGTGCCTAAAATGACATAACGAGAAATTAGGACTACACTAAATAGTACCATCTTCATAGATTACACGTTACAAAGTTCAAAATTTAAAAATGCATACCTGGTATTAAAGGGAAAGAAGACACGTTGACAGACATCCGTAATCATGTCAAAACGATCAGCCAGATTCTTGATTTGCCCTTCTTGATTTTGTTTTCCCATAATGGAAGCAAAACTACTACCGTCCACTAGTAAGTAGTTATCAAGAATCCATTGATCATAAGTAGCCCAAATGTAGCTGAAATAGATTTAGGAAACGTTAGTAATAAACCAATGTAACAAAGTTGTTATAATAATTGAAAAGGATATAGTACTTACGCAATGTAACAAAGAATGAGAGTGTAGCCGATCTCTTCCATCTCACAAAATACTGCAAAATGTCTTCTCTGACAAGGAAGCAGTTGTTGTGAAATCAAAAACATATTCTCGGTAATATCAATTGACAGCATGTCACTATCACTCATATTGTGTTTAGCAAGGTGATAGATCAACTTGATTGTGGTTGGAAGTGTCATGCCGGATTGATGAGATTGTGTATGTGACACAACCTTCTTACCTTTGTTTGGAACAGACGACTATGACAAAAAATTTAATCTATTTTTAGTAAACTAATAGTGTGGTACATATTATAAAGAGGAAATGCAAAATTAAATACCTCTTTCGATACGTTGGTTGACGTCTTAATAATCCATACACGCGGCCATGCACAAAATTATTGACGGCTTATCGAAGGTATTGAAGCTCGTCATTTAGAGGAATTGGAAGGTCCAAATCCTCATTAATTCTAATTATTAAATCCACTAGGACGCGTGCGTTGTACTTTCCTAGTGGAAGATCGTGAATCTTAACAAGTGCCCCGCTCGATTCATACATTGTGCCAACGGCAACAATGTTGTCAACATTTTCAATGGAAAGTTGACATGCCATACCGTTCAAAGAAACACATAGTTAGAGTAATGAAATTAAAAAAAAAAACATATAAGAAACACATAGTTAGAGTAAGACATGCAACTTACTTCTCCAAAGTTTTCGACAACGGGATGGACCATGCTGGGTTCTCTAATGACTTCCCTCGGTGCTCGGATCTCAACTTCTTGCCTTATTGATTATTCTTCCAGAATCGAGGGTGATTGATCGTGATTACTTCCCATATAAGGAGAGCAACCAACTTAGCTAACACGTCATTCATGCTCGGGTGTTCCCCTAATATCATTTGGACGAGCCATTTTGAAAAAAAGAAGATGGAGATAGAAATTAACCAACGCCCCTAACACGTCCTTGGTGCTCGGGTGTTCCCAAGGCCTCAGTCAAAGTATCTACACCTCGATGTGCATCTCCCAACATATTCTGAAATGAAAATATTATCAATTAATTAAAACTAATCCATCAGAGATTTGAAGTGTTAATTGTACTATCAATTAAACATCCTTACAATTTGATTGGAGGCTTCAACCGTGGCTTCATCGACATGCACTTTATCCTTTCCCTTTCGCCCTTCCATCCATAATAGTGCACGTGAGGATGGATCAGTTTTAATATTTACACCCTAAATCCACCAAACAATGAATTAGTAAAGTGAAATAAAATAATCATAACATATAATATATATGAAGGTTTAGAATTCTTACTAGCTCAAGACCAAGTTGGGCATAATCCTTTCTGAACATACGGTGAGGATATTTACGAAGGTTTCGTCTCTCTTTTTGTTCTTCACTATTTTTCTGTGTTTAATAAACACATTAGTAATATGCTAAACATTACAATAATATACAAAATACAAAAGAATTAGTAGTTACCTTAAATTCCTCTAATAGTCGAATATTTACAAAATGATATCATTCTTCTTGTGTGATGTATGAGTATTTTGTAGGCGGGTGGACTAACTTCTCATGATCTATGTTTATGAACGGCTTGATATAATCTTTAGTGAGATTATATAGAAACGTTCTAAATGTCCTCGTTATAGACATCACGATCCTACGTTTGGACATAAGATCAACCTGAAATGACATCTACTTAAAATAGAATGAAATCGGGTTAGTTATAGTATGTAATATTACATGATAATATTTAGTTAAGTAAGTATTAATCTCTATGCAATCCCAGACATTATCTTTTAATTGATCGGGGACAGCTGCCCAAGTATCGTAGGTAAGAGGTATATGTGATCTAACACATAAACCAATATAACTACGCAGTTTCTTGGCGCTATCTCCGATTTCTTGACCCATTGAGTTATATTTAACTACCCGCTGCTCTCCAGCCATTCTTTCCTGAGCGAGCTCACACAAGACTATCACGCCTCTAGTGAACCTGTTTCGAGCAGGTGTGTTCACGGGTGTATCATCATGATGATCGCTATCCGAGCTAGACATGGTGTCAATCTGCACAACAGAGAGAAGATATGTTAATAAAAATAGATAATTGGTTAAATTATCTTCAGAATGATTAATATATAAGTGAATAAGTCATCATCACAATCACTAACCTATTTATTAAACCAAGTACCCTCACAATCATTTCTAATATAGGTGAACGATTCATCATCAATAATATTAGGCAATGTTTCGATGACCCCGTACCCACAGTCTTGGTCGGTATCAACTTCATCATGAACATCATATTCAACCATTCTTTGTGGAGGTATCAAAACCACCAATCGACAAGGATCTAGTGATCTTTTATATAGAAGACTTGTTGCGCTTTAGTGGCTAAAATGAAGGAGTGGGATTTATGTCCAATGCGATTAAGGTCTACAGTTGTAAATCTAACTCGTCTACGTTAATTCCATAATTATTTTCCACCAAATCACATTTAAATAAAACGACTGTAAAATTATGATATTCAAGCTCTTAAATTTCTTGAAATATGCCATAAAATGTCATTTCAGACATAAAAGGATTTTTGTCCTTCGAACTAGAAACTTGCAAAGTTTGTGCCGTTATCATAACTCCACTATTCTGCACAATTCTAAGATCATATCTTTTTTTTTTATGATATTGAATATCATGGACCATATAACTATTATAAGTGGTCACCTAAACAAGGTCAATGTGATACCCACCTCAACGTAGATGATATAGAATTGTTCCAAACTCCTAAAGCGAGCCCAAAATAATCACACTACCAAGTACTGAATTTTCGATTATGTTCGTCTTGAAGCCATTTTTTACTTTTAGACCTACTAGGATTCAATTTAGACGACATCTGCATGTGTTGATCTACAAATGGAAGCACAACGTCTAAGTTATGTAGTACATACAAATGAGTTTGATCAATCATATCCTTAGTTGGTGTTTTATAATTGTCACCAGATAATGGCCGATCAATCTTATTTTCATATGCATTATTTGATGATCGCAATCAAACATATTCAACTCTTTATAAGAATTCAGAGCAAAACTCTATCGACTCTTCTACTAAATAATTTTCTCCAATGCATCCCTTCGATCGATTTCTATTACGAACATAACCTTTCAAAATCTTCATATATCTTTCAAAAGGATACATCCACTTTAAATAAGCTGGTCCACAAAATTCTATTTCTCTTACACGATGAACCTCAAGGTGAACCATTATTGTGAAAAATGATGGTGGAAAAAACTTCTCCAAAAGACATAAAGTGACCACTACATCATCTTGCAATCCTTTCATCTTAGTTGAATTTATCGACTTAGAACATATAACATTAATGAAAAAGCATAGACGAATGATAGCGTATCGAACATGTTTAGGTAAAATACCACGAATTGCTACAGGTAGTAGTCGTTGCATCAAAACATGATGGTCGTGCGATTTTAACTCGGAAAGTTTCAAATCATTAATCGACACTGTTTTACTTATGTTCGATGAATATCCTTCTGGTATTTTAATTTCAGATAATGTTTTACACACGCTCAATTTATCATTTCTTGTTAATGTGTAACATGCTGGAGGCAAGAATATTCTTTTCTCTCCTATTTTTGGGCTAACTCCAATCTGATATACAATTCAACTAGGTATTGACGTATTTTTAACCCATCTTTTGTTTTGTGTGGAATATCAAGCAGGGTTCCAATAATATTAGAACAAACATTTAAACAATGAACGTGAAAATGTTTCCAATACTCTAACTAAAAAAAATTGATTTCTTCTTCCAATAATTGTTTGCATGTTGCTCTTGGCTACGTCATTTACCATGAGTAAATTGAATAGTATTTAGTTCTACAAGAATCTCTTCAGCGCTTAGCGGTTCATGAGCTACTCCAAATTCTTGTTCCCCATTAAACGCTTTCTTTTGTCGTCTATATGGGTGCTCAATAGGTAGATATCTCCGATGTCCAAGGTATGCCATCTTT
>JBBMEG010018225.1:0-61404 GCA_037832605.1 Cyclanthera cordifolia | reverse complement strand
CTATATATAGAATTTCTTGTATATTATCTCACAAACACTTTATCTTTTGTTTACTTTAACCTTTCTTGTATACATATGTACATACGAGTACACACCCAAGTACTAGAACGTTTAACATGCACCTTTTGTTGTACATACAAGTATATAATGAAGAACATAAAACACAAATTAGTTACAATTGAAGAAAATAACCAAAATATATCAAATATAATGAGGGGAACATAATCCCTTTCAATAGGTATTTCACTTGGGGGAGAGAGTTTAAAATCTTACAATTTGGAATGTAACATTTGTAACAACAACGAGCTTGATAGGAGGGGATGAATGGACTTGCAATGAACGTGTCGGAATCTTCAACGGGAACGAGTACTACCAAACAATCAATTAGGTTTTGAATCAGTGGGAGATGAGGCGTTCTTCTCTAAGGTTTTCAAAGACTCTTCAACTTCTCTTTCGCAATTTTATAGGAAATTTTATTTTTCTTCAAAGCAATTTTGGGTTTTAGATTTAATGGTACTCACACTCTGAATGCAAATGCATAGCTCGCGAAAGTAGGTGTGCCTCCACAATTTTTATTATACATTTATTACCCATCAAAATTCTCATTAACTTTTTCTGGCATATCTACAGATACGTCAGACTGCATACTATATTTATTTTAAATTTTAAAACAGATTACTAAAAAAATTCATCCATTCCATCATTGATTTTTGTTCTATATTTTCTAAGCTGTTATGTATTTATTTCTATATTTATTTTAAAGATTTATTAACTTATTATTTAAATAAAAATATACTATACAATTAACATTAGTTGCTTAAATATTTCCCATCATCCTTCTCATTCTTTTATTAACGAATATTATAATTTATTTTTTAAAATAAACACGAGTTAGAATATGAATTTTACAAAAAAGAATATTTCTATAACTTAATTACAAAAAAATATTTCTATAACTTAATTTCTAAAAATTTATAGTTTAATGTTAAATTTATATTAGTTATTTAAGCTTCTTTATAGTAATAATGACAAATGATTTTCTCTGAAGTTTTTTATTTTTTTATTTTATTATTATTATTATTATTATTTTAAGTTATGGTTGATTTGTTTTTAATTTTTGTTGAATAGCTTACTTTTATCTTCATTATTCTTTCTTTTGTTAAATTCTTAGATTTGTTTGAAAAAAATGAGAATATATCTAAAAATGTTAAACAAAATTAAGGTGGGTGTTCTAAGCCAGAAATATCTCGAAAAACTCGGAAGAGGTTGGGACCCACTCGAAGGATAAACAAGCCAACGCCGACCCCCCATGGGTCAGCCAAGTGGAGGCCTCGACCCCCAAGGGTTGGCCATGCCATTGTCAGCCCCCGGGGGTCGGCCAAGCAAGTCCGGCTCCCTTGAGAGTCGACCAAGGAAGGCCTTGAGCCCCTGGGGTCGGCCCTTGCAGCCTCGCCCTTCTCGGGTCCGGCGACGAGTAGGTCAATCCGAGTGGATTGGCCGCAGAGGTCAAGACTCTTCGAAGAGTCGATCTGGTCCAAGTAACATTTGAAGGCGCTGCACCCCGTGACGTCGCCCGTTACAACGAGTAGGTCAATCCGAGTGGATTGGTCGTCTAGGTCAAGACTCTCCGAAGAGTCGACCGAGTCCAAGTAACATTTAGAGGCGCTGCACCCCGTGGCGTCGCCCGTTATAACGAGTAG
Organism: Cyclanthera cordifolia; assembly: GCA_037832605.1. Lineage (NCBI taxonomy): Eukaryota > Viridiplantae > Streptophyta > Magnoliopsida > Cucurbitales > Cucurbitaceae > Cyclanthera > Cyclanthera cordifolia. The sequence goes on along the minus strand of JBBMEG010018225.1, from coordinate 59,704 downwards.
GTCAATCAGAATGGATTGGTCGTGGAGGTCAAGACTCTCCGAAGAGTCGATCAAGTCCAAGTAACATTTGGAAGCGCTGCACCCCGTGGCGTCGCCTGTTACAATGAGTAGGTCGGCCCGATTGGGTTGGTCGTGGAGATCACGACTCTTTGAAGAGTCGACCGAGTCCAAAGTCAAGATCATTACACCTGCAAAGGGTAACGATTAGGAGTTACGCTGGTATTCATACCCAGCTTAATGACGGATGTTTCTAACGACCGGCCATTATATTGCATAAGTTAGCTGCAGCGGTTGCAAGACCGATTGCTATAAAAGTCAAGTCATTTTTCAGTCCAAGGGATGGATCCTAAGCTAAGTATTGTTAAGCCATTCCTAAAGTTCTAAGTTATCCTCCTAAATTTCATTACTAACTTAGGCATCGGAGACCCTGTGGCTCACACCACACCGTTGTGTCCTAATTTTGCTTTTTTGCAGGCCTTTTCATCCTTAGTTAAACAAATTATTACTGTTGATATCAGTTGACCATTTTTCGACATCAACAGTTGGCGCCGTCTGTGGAGACGAGAGAGTGTTCTACCTAAAATGCTAAAATCCAATCCATTTTCCTGCAAAAATGTCGAACGTTGAGAACGATCACTACCACGGTGTAGATAAGAATCAGACGTCGAGCACGATCCGAGAAGGATTGCCTCTAGAAGATATGACGTTGATCATGTCGAAAACAATCCGGATCATGAGGGTGCGGTAGCCAGGCAGGGACCGGAGCATACGGATTCAAAGTTTACGGCTTTGGAGGAACAAGTGCAAGGGATGGCAGAGAGTTTGAGCCGCCTGGTAGAGTTGCTCCGACAATCCCTTTCGGCTCAAACAGTTGATGTTGGGAACCAGCAGGTGACGTAGGAGGCGGCGCAGCGAGAGCCGACCAAGAAAAAGACTGAGGCGGAAAAGTCAGCACCAAAGGGAAAGCCCCATCTACTGAGGCGCCGAAAAAGGTCTATTCCTAACACCGAAGACCGATCGAACGACTTCGATTGGGCGGTAATGACTGGAGGAAGGAGCATTTGGTCGACTAGAGGATCAGATCCATAAAAGTTGAGTCTTCTCGAACGCAGTCAGTCAGAAGTAGCGAGCTAAGGAGTACCACGCGAGGGTCATCCACCCCACATCCCTCGAAAATTCCAAGTGCCTGGACGGCGGGATCAGACTTGGGAGCGGATCTCAGGGATATGCTCAACCAATGCCGAAGAGAGGCGGGGGGTGACGGAGCCGAGGCACAACCTTGGCTGGTCGAACTTTGTTTCCTCCAAGTCCAGTTGAGAAGCATGAAGAAGGCACAGGACCAAGACGGACTGGAGCTGGACAGCTTGGTCAACCAGGTCGACCCTCCGTTCATTGATGAGATCATGGAGGAGTCCGTCCCAGCAAAATTCAAGCTCCTTGCAATCAAGAGTACGATGGATCTACGGATCATGTCGAGCACTTAGATTCCTATCGGGCGTGGATGGAACTCTATGGAGTCTGGAGGCGATCAAGTGTAGAGCGTTTTAGTTCACGCTCACGAGACCAGCCCAAAGATGGTTCAGGTAGCTCAAGCGCAAGTCCATTGCCTCTTTCAGAGAACTAGCTAGGGTTTTCGTCACCCAATTCCTGGGAGGGCGAGATCAAAAGAAACCGGTCACCCATTTACTGACAGTGAGGCAAAGAAGTCATGAAACTCTTTGGGAGTACATTGCCCACTTCAACAACGAGGCGCTGAACGTTGAAGGGTACTCCGACAGCATGACTCTTGTAGTAGTCGTTGCCGGACTCAGGGATGAAAAATTCCTATGGTCGTTAGGGATAAAGGCTCAACTCACATATGCTGAGTTGCTAACCAGAGCGCAAAAGTATATGAGTGCAGGGGAGCTAGTCAACTCCAGAGGAGGCACAGAAGGAAGGCGCTTCATTCCAGAGCGCGAGAAGTCAGATAGCCGTCACGAGGCTGATTACAAGGAATCGCAAAAATGAAGAGCAGGAGAGCTCCTCATGAAAAAAGAGAAGACCGAACGACGAGGGGTACCCCCTAGCCGATTCGAGAAGTACACTCCCATAGTAATTCCCGTAGAACACATCTTGGTAGAAATTTAAGATAACGAGGAGTTGAAGTGGCCAAGTCGGACTAAGGCAGGGTCCAACTAAGAAATAGAGGCAAGTACTGCCTATTTCACAAGAACCATGGCCACGCTACCTCGAACTCCTATGACCTGAAGGAGTCCATAGAGTCGCTCATTTGAAGAGGACACTGCACAGTTACGTGGGACAGGGTGAAAAAATGTCCAAGTCCCCTAACAAGAAAATGAGAGGCAAAAAGTCACCACCGCCACCGGAGATCAGAACTATCATTTGAGGGCCGGCTGGCGGAGAGTCCAACCGAAGTCGGAAGGACAAAGTGAGGTAGGCTAGAGGCCCCTTAAGGGGCGAAGAAGTGCACATAATGGAAGTAGTGGACGAGTAATTGGGCTTCATTGTTGCTGAGGCTGCACCACTGCATTAGTTGCACAACGACACCTTATTGGTGTCCCTGATCATATCCAACATCTGTGTCAGAAGGATCCACATCGACGGAGGAAGTTCGGCGGATGTGCTGTCGCTAAAATCTTACGGCGCCATGAAGCTGGGAAGAGAAAGGCTGAACCCAAACTCGACGCCCCTAGTCGGGTTTGGCGGGAGTACTTTGATCCCTAAAGGATCAATCGAGCTTCCAGTAATCTTTGGCGAAGGGGACAACATAGTCCTACACTTCGTCAATTTCTTGGTGGTAAACTACGACTTCGCCTACAACGCAATATTGGGAAGACCCACGATTCATGGACTAAGGGCGGTCGCGTCAATTTACTACCAAGTGGTAAAGTCACCTACTCCTACATGGGTCGCGTCAGAGGAGAACAACTGTCCTCGAGGGAATGCTACCACATAGCCCTAAGGGGCGTGGTAAAGAGTCCCTGAAGTAAAAAGTTGTTGAAAGAGGACCGGTTCCAAGTGAGGCTGTCCAAGGAACATAACCTATGGGGGTACAAGCCAAGCAAGTACTCAGGTCCCAAATTGCCAAGGCCGATACTTTAGAAAAGTCAAAGGCCGCCTGTGAAACTTAGGCAGACAAGGCCATGCTAGTAAAGATCCTAGAAGAGTCTAGCATCCCCGCCAAGCTGCTGCATGGAATTAGCAAGGCAACACGAATTTCGCCTACAATAATAAAATCCTCTATCTTTTGAGTGCTTAAAAACTTGAAAAATACTTTCAATAGATTGTAATTCAAGTTGTTAATGAATAAAAGTGATATTTTTCTCATTCTGTCCATCTTAATTTTAGTAAATTGATTCCATTTTCATAAACTTAAATTAAGGGTATACAAGATAGAGAAGCAAAGTAGAAAAAGATTGTTATTTCATTCAAAGTCAAAATTTCCTGGGTTACATCCTAGAAGAAAAAGTGAAGATTGCAAAGTAAAATGCTTCAAGTAAAAAGGAAAGCAATGTAAAAGTCATCAAGGCCCCTTAGAGCTGTGCCTACTGGAAGATGGTCGATTGGGTCCGGCTTAGGCAGGTGCTGTTCTACCTAGAAGAGCCTGACTTCTTTCGGGCACGCCTTGGAGGATGCAGGAGTCATATGAAGCGGCTTGGGCTGGATCACTTGGAAGTCTGGACTAGAAGGCTTGCTGGGAAGGGTCGATGACTCTTTCCGCAATGCTGGAACAAAGAGACCGAAAGAGAGGAAGGAGGTTGCCATAGCTAACTCCCTCTTAGATTCGGTCATGTGCCCAGCCTATGGTAGCCTTGTCGGGGTTGTTCTCCAAAATTACAAAGACAGGACAGCCTTTCACAAGGTTAGCCAGATAGGCAGCGTTCTTCAGCTTCCCTTCAGCAGAAGTCAACTCTCGTCGAAGGCGGGCAATAGTGGACAAGTCATCTTGGCGTGCTCGGGCAGCTAGACTTCGAGTCGTTTCAGTAGAAGTGCGAGAATCGACTAAGGCAGCCTCGGTGACTCGCTGAGCTTCTTGAGTATGCGTCAGTTTCCACTTAAGTTTGTCAGTGCCAGTAGACAAGGAAAAGCGGGAATGAAGCAAGTCTTGAGAGAAGTGATGAAAAGTTGAGGCGAAATGTATGAATGCTTGCACAAAGAAACCAAGGTAATTACTTAGCATGCGTACTTAAGTCAATGTATATCGGTAAAAAGTGAGGTCGTCATACCTCGTGCATTAGACGAGTTCCTTCTTTCAGAACATGAGAGGCTTCTCCTAGAGGAAAGGTAGCCGAAGAAGACTCCACTTCACTCCACAAGTTGGAGGCCAAAGTCTTTTCCTCCTATGGGTCCAAAGTAGGAAGGTACCGCCCTGACAAAAGGTACGAGTCAAATCTAGGCGAGAGGCTGTGTAAAGGCGTCTAAAGGCCTACGAGCTGGTCCGAGCTGGAGAAAGTAAATGGTCAAATCCGAGGCTGGGTTCGTCGAACTCCGAGTCCGACCCAACATCCAAGTCCTCTAGGACTTCAGGAAAAGGAAGATCTCCATCGTCACTAGGAGGAAGGGAGCAGCCCTCCGAAGGAAGGTCCACCGTGTCGTCGGTTGGAGCCTAGCAAGAGTGCTAGATGTTTGGCGTGTCAATGCATCAAAGGCGCACCTCAGCGAAGGCTCGTAGTCCTTGGCAGCTGAACACGGTAAAAGGCGTTAACTTACATTCCAAGTATTCAAGGCGTGCTAAGTTAGAAGAAAAAGTAAGCTGCATACCTGGAGCGGATCTCTCCTATGGGACGGTTGATCCGAGTCAAAGTCAGCTTGCTTTCCCAAATCTAGAAGGAGGTTGTAAAGCGCCAACGAGTTCGTAGTTAGATATTGGGCACTATGAGTGACCTCCTCGGGGTAGGTCATAACGACCTCATGAAACTTCATTACCCAAGAGCGGGGACTTAGCTTCCTGTGCCCTGGAAACGATACTAAAATGTTAGTACGATGCCAAAAGATAGAGAAGCCAAGGCGAAAGAAAGCATACCATATGTTCCGAAGGCAGTGGGAATTGTCAGCAAAGCTTCGGCACCTGGAGCCTCCCAAGGTCCTCCAACGAAGAACCAATGCTCTTTCCACCCCTTTTGAAAATTGGGGCACGCCACCAAAGGAGAAAGTTTGCTTCTAGGAGTAAGGTAGCAACACACGATGACGTCTGAATGTTGAGAGAAGCAATAAAGTGAGAGAAGGTCTCGGACGCTAAAGGTACCTTTGAAGCCGGTGTAGACCCAAAGACTGTGGACGCCAAAGAAGATGTTCCAAGCATTAGGAGCCAGCTGCGCTGGAGCCAACCCGACCATACCTAAGAACTCTTGAAGATAGGGTATAAGGAGAAGCCAAACTCCTCTGTCAAACATGGTGGTGTAAAGGGCCACCTTGCGTGTAGAATGATGGGCATATGTCTCTGAAGCCAGCAAAAGCCGAAGGGTGATCTCGGAAGGAATAATGAACTGGGTCATACGGTGATCTAAGTCCTTTTGAGTTAAAATGGACGCGACCATCTGAGATCCCGACCCTATTGCCAGGGCTTTCCGCCGAGTCCTCTTAAGAGAGGAGGAAGCTCGAACGTGAAGGGATTCGGTCTCGTAGTCAGACGAAGGGTCCATGACAACCAAAGTAACAAGTGGTCTGCAATCAACGAAATTCGACAAACGACTAAATAGGCGAGACTTTTATAAAAAGTGCCTAAGTAGCTTAAAAGCTTAAAAAAGCGGTGAAAAAAGCAAGAATTTTTTAAAAAAAGTGCCTAAGTAGCATGCTACTTTGAAAGAAAGCGGTTAGGCGGGCGAGACTTTAATAAAAGTGCCTAAGTAGCCTAAAAATTTTGAAAGGAAATTAAATGGGCAAGACTTTTATAAAAAGTGCCTAAGTAGCCTACAAATTCGAAAAAGTACTCTAACAGGGAAGTCCTTGAAAAAAGAGCCTAAACAATCTAAAAATTCGAACATACCTGCATAAATGGCAAAAATCGAAAAAAGTGCCTAAATAAAGGTGGAATTTTCGAAAATATGCCTACCCATTAGCATAGAGATGGAAAAAGCAAGGTACATACCAAAAAAGTGAGACGCGACAGATGCTTTCCAAAAAGCCAAAACGAACAGCAAGCCTCCTCCCACACTTTGAAAAAATCGAAAATTCTAAGCCTAGTGAGAGGTAATTTTCGGCCAAAGTAGGGTTAAAGGGAGGGTGTAGTTTTGGATTGGATTTTTTATGGAAAACTTAGGTTATGGAAAATAAATATTTTCCTAAAAAGAGAGGGTGATTTTTCCTTTAATAAAAATATTATATTGGAAAAGATATTCTTAGACAAGAATATGGAAATGTTAATATAATTATTGTTAGAATAAATATTTTCCATAACCTTAAAACTTTATTTGTTTTAATATTATTTATGAAAAGATATTATTGAAAAAGAATATGGCCTAAGTAGTTTTCAAGGAATTACTTCCGTAAATTACAAGAAGATAACTTGTTAGCATCCCGAAACTTTGAAAAAGAAGCAAGTGGCTAAACTACTCTTCAAAATCCGGCAATTCTGGAAGCTTGGAAATGAAGAGTAGGGGTAATGTTGTAAGCCAGAAATATCTCGAAAGACTCGGAAGAGGTTGGGACCCACTCGAAGGATAAACAAGCCAGCTCCGACCCCCCAGGGGGTCGGCCGCACCATTGTCGACCCCCCAGGGGTCGGCCACACCCTTTGTTGCCCCCCCGAGTGGATTGGAGTGGAGGTCAGGACTCTTCAAAGAGTCGACCGAGTCCAAGTAACGTTTGGAGGCGCTGCACCCCGTGGCGTCGTCTGTTACAACGAGTAGGTCAATTCGAGTGGATTGACAGTGAAGGTCAGGACTCTCTAAAGAGTCGGCCGAGTCCAAGTAACGTTTGGAGGTGCTGCACCCCGTGGCGTCGCCCGTTACAACGAGTAGGTCAATCTTAGTGGATTGGCCGTGGAGGCCAGGACTCTCCGAAGAGTCAACCGAGTCCAAGTAACGTTTAGAGGCGCTGCACCCTGTGGCGTCGCCCGTTACAATGATTAGGTCGGCCTGATTGGGTTGGCCGTGGAGGTATCGACTCTCTGAAGAGTCAATCGAGTCCAAAGTCAAGACCGTTACACCTCTAAAGGGTAACAGCCAGGAGTTTCACCTATATTCATACTCGGCTTAATGACGGACGTTTCGAACGGTCGACCATTATATCGCCATAGTGAGCTGCAACAGTTGGAAGACCGACTACTATAAAAGTCAAGTAATTTTCCAGTCCAAGGGATAGATCCTAAGCTAAGTATTTTTAAGTCATTCCTAATGTTCTAAATTATCCTCATAAATTCCAATACTGACTCAGGCATCCGAGACCCTATGGCTCACACCACATCGGTGTGTCCTAATTTCACTTTTTTGCAGGTCCTTTCGTCCTCAGTTAAACAAATTATTACTGTGGATATCCGTTGACCATTTTTTGGACTTCAACAGTTGGAGATACATATTCTCATACAAAGTTAAGTCTATTAGTATTTATTTAATTATTATACTTAGCTTCTTTATTAAAAAATTGTTATGAAATTTGTACACAAGATTCTTTTCAAATTTGATTTTCTCTTTAAAGTTACATTCTATAATTTTATCTTATCATCTTCAAATTGTAAATTACATAATATAATTGATTTTAAATAATAATTGTACTAGTATATGCTCAATGACTAATGACTATAGGGTCATTAGTTCAAATTTTCCATCACCTATTGTAGAACTACAAAAATTATCTTTTCAAGTATATATACTTTATTTATATATATATATATATAATATTGTTTATCATTCTTTAGAATCAATAAAAATATAACAAAAAATATATATAATTACGTGCAATGCACGCTATATCTTTATAGTTTAATTAAAGACCTTGTGTTAAATATGGAAAACATTCATAGTGGTGATAAAATGATTAAATATTACTTTGAATTACTCAAATTTTTAAGTTTGAAAATGTGAACGACCTATATTTTTTTATGTATTTTTAATGAGAAATATGTCATAGGAAAGTATGTGAGATGAATAAAGTTTGGGTAAAAGAAAATATTTGAAATCACAATGGTGAAGAAAATCATGCACATACAATGTGGAATAAGCTTGAATATTTGTATGCCTAAAAAAATGGTTATTGTAAATTGTTTTTTATGAAGCAAATAATGGCTTTAAAATATTAAGAAGAAACATCTATGTTAGATAACTTGAATATATTTATAGGTATAACTAATCAACCAGTTTGATAAGGAGATATATTTGTTATTGCTTCTTGGTTCATTACTAGACTCATTAGAGACAATGAGAACTTCCTTGTCAAACTTAGTATGAAATTGAGTACTAAGTGATCTTCATAAAAAGAACTGTATGCAATAAAAACAAATGAAAAGAAAGTCATAGGGTTCTTTTTCACACGCTGATAGGTCTTATTGCTAAAAGAAAAGAAATGAGTAAGAGTAAAGATCCAAAAACTGAGATAGAAGTAAATTATTGTCTATGTATGATGCCTTAGACAAGGCTAACAATGTGATTCCATTGGATATTGGATATTGGTTCTTAGACAATGTGATTCCATGCCTTAAAAGTAAATTATCATTTTTGGTATCCTGCACTGCATACTTGACAAGCATATTGTCTATGTATGATGCCTTAGACAAGGCTAACAATTTTTTTTATCGATCTTTTGAAGTTTTGACCCTAAGAAAAAATGAAGCTTCACCCAAATCCTATAATTCAATTATTTAGCTAGTCATTTCTTGATATTAGTCAATAATTCTACATCATTCCCAATGAGTAGAATGTTATACACATATAATAGTATAAATACTACTTATTTTTTGATGTTTTTCTTATAAATACAAGGTTCATCGAGAGTATTCTCAATACCAAAAGACTTGAACGTATTGTCAAATCTTTGATTCTAAGACCTGGACATTTTCTTTACTCCATTAATGAATTTAATAAGCCTACAAACCTTTTCTTTTGGCCTTTAGACTTGAACCTCTCTATTTGCTTTATGCACATTATCACTTCAAGATTAACATTCAAGAATGCAGTTTTGACATCCATTTTTTCATGTTTGTAGTCATAATATGAGATAAATTATAAGAGAATCCATATATACTTTAACATGGTGAAAGGGGAGAAGCTTTCTTCACAATTCATTTTTTTCTCTTTTGAGTAAAGCACTTTGCCACAGGTCTATCCTTGAAGTTTTGCATTTTTCCATCTACACCATTTTCCTCTTATTGATCCACTTGAATTATATTGGTTTTACACCTTTAGAAGCATCTATTAGTTCTCATGCCAAATTACACTACAAGAAAAAGTGATAAAGCAAGAGATTTCTATCGCCTTAGGTCGTTTTTTTCGTCACCTTAGCCTAAGGCGACGAAAACTCTTTTTTTGCCACTTCCATCATTGTAGCCTCGTCGCCTTAGCCTGACGTGAAGAAAAAAAGGGATCGGTTGCATTATGAACACATAACGATCAAAGCTTTTTTCATCGATCCATGAAAATGCGGTGATAGAAAAGTTGCATTACTTTAGACATTAACCATGACACAACTCTTTCCGTTGCCTTAGAAGTGAAAGGCGATAGAAGTTGTCTTTCCATCGCCTTATCAAAGGTGACAGAGATGGTTCCGTCGCTTTATCTCTTTCCTTTTTTTAATTTGGTTTTTTAATACCAAATACTTATTATAAAGCCAACACATCCAAAATCAAAGAAATGTTATATAAAAGTAAAATGTGGAGAAAAAAACAAGAAAATTGTATCCTAACATCAAAGGTTATTTTATGTACGATAGCCAAAGTTTAGAAAGACTTGAAAAACTTATAAAAAAAACCAAATTTTACAAAATAGTCTCTAATGAACACGAAATAAGAGAAAATGATTTTACTACTACACATTAAACCTTCTCGCACTAGCTATTTGAAATAAAAAAGAAAGAATCATAAGTAAATGAATACAGCTAGATGAACACAACCTAAAATGTTTTACATAAATTTCGGCAACATAACAACATATTTTCAATTTAGCGCAAAAATAAAAGCCTGTTGGAACATATAAATATGACAAGCGTGACTATCTATGTTGCAGGATAACCACGTGGATTGCTAAAACAGAACAATACTAAAAAATTAAAGGTTGTGGCTAAAAGAGTTTAGAAAAGTATCTTTTTACCTAGATTAATAATCGTCATCATTGAGCCTCTTCAACACCTCAGCTAGTTGGGCCTGCATATTTGTTAGTGCTTTAGTTGTCTTACCTTAAGCTTGGGTCATATGATCTCGCACGTTCATGTTATCCATTGTCAAAGTTGTTACCCTCTCGTAAAGCTCATGATCACGTTTTGATAAGGCAGGTGAATTCCACAAATCTGAAGAGTAAGGTCTTCCTTGTTTTTTAGGTGAAAAGTAGATTTTTCCATGAATTTTATCTATGTGCAAGCCTAACACAATTTCTGTTAGAGGCTGTGCCTTAAAGACCTAGTCGTTTGCATGTATATTTAAGAACGAGCATTTAATGTCTAATATTTAATGTTATTTTCAACTATTAATAAAAGTTAGGGAATTTAACATGAATATTCAAGTAGGGAATAATTATTACATTTTCATCCCAAATTGATTTTAATTGCAAAGATATTCAAATGGATTTTTATACATAAATGATTTTAATTCCAATCACTATTTTGCCCTTGATGACCTTATATGGTAATTTTTCATTTTGTAATTTTCGAATTTATAATATAATATAATTATATTATTACATTGAATGATGTTTTTATTACATTTATTTTTTCCTTATATATGTTATAATTTTTCCTTTTTAGGATCAATCTCTAATTTCCTTTTATTTTGATTTTAACCAAAACCAACATCTTCTTTCTTCTTTCTTCGTTTTTTGTTTAGTTCATCTAAACGTTGCCGATTAAATCTTCGAATTGTGCTGTTGACGTTTTGGTTTTGTTGATGTTTCGTGGACGGCATAGGTAATGTATTAATTTCCGTTTAATAATACCCTTATTATACTGAATTGATCATTGTATTACGGCATATGTAACCGTCTGCTTTAGCTGAAACTTCTGTGTTTGCTTTTTTTTGTTCTGTTCGTCATGAATATATCTTTTACTTTGTTATATTCTGTTTGTTATGTTCCGTAAATTCATGAAGACGTAATAGTACTAAAATAATACAGTATGAACATAATTCATTTATAAGTGTATATACACAATAATACTCAAACAACAATACAGTATATACAGTGTAATTCCAATTTTTTCACACTAAGAACATAATACATGTACTAAGAGGTATTATTATCCCCATTATGATTCACAAGACCATGCATCAAGCTCAACCAAAACTAAGAGGCCGAATAATTACAAAATATACTGTATAAATACATTCGAAAGACATACACAATACAATACAGCTTCATTAATCCACGAAATCTCTGAACCTCCGATACTTCCTTCTTTCCTCTCACTGTAGACAATTGGCGTATTTATTACCCTCCAAGCGAAAATAAGGGGAATCGTGCACCACTATAAATGTGTATGGTAGTTTCTAATTTTTTATGGAAAATATTTTTCGTGTTTTAAAAATGTATTTAACCATAAAATTTCAAACTCTATTCAAATGGGTATTTTTGTAAAATCCTATGTATTATTAAATGCAAAAAAAATCAAAATGATTATGGTTGCAATAAAATTATTTTTTTGGCATAAATGTTAATTTTATTCTCCATATGGCTATGGATATAAACTTCCCTAAAAGTTAATTTTCATAAATTTCACATTTAATTTTCAAACGTCATTCTACCTTGTCGTATTAATTGTATTAATGACGATATACCTTTGGTTATTAATATGAACACTTGGGCAGATACGTGGGACACACAAGTGGATCTACTTCAGAGTTTATAACCTAAATTGTCTATAGTATATGAACTAAGCCTAGGGTGCCTAAGTTATAGTAACATTGTGGGTGCGGCTCGCTTTGCAAGAGTTGCAAACGACCTGATCATGGTTGTTTATGTGGAGACATGTGAGTGGCATCGCCTATGCAAAAACATCTTTTTGCATATGATTTGACCAGAAGTTTTATGATCAAGCTAGTAATTCCATTTAAACTCGTATCAGCTACTTCGCTAAGGATGATCGTATGTCGATGTGACCTTAATCTTGAGTGGGTTCGACCTCCTACTTTATGAAAGCGTACTGTGATATGTATGGGTGAGACTAGTCAAACATCTCTTGATCAATAAGTCTCCCACCTTGAGGATTGTCATAGTAAGTAGCTGAGAACTCAACGTCATAAGAAGAAATTCACTCATTCCTAATATTAAGAAAGATGTAGAGTTGTTCCCTTAAGAACTGATTCTAGGACTTGAACAAAGGGTATCCACCTCTTATTGGCCCGAGAGGAAACAAGTTGATCATTAGAGAGATTAGTGACGCTTAAGGAGAAAGATGTAATCACAAGGGCATAGCAGATATCACGTTCCAGCTCTGAATTACGAACAAGCTAGTGATGAATCAAATGACAGATGACTAATGACTAATTATATATGTGGTCGTTAACTTGTTCTATAGTGCGAGAGAGTTTAGCATAGACCTTTAGTGAAATAAGCCTGATGTTAACGAGGAGAGATTAGATCTCAGGTCGTTGTAGCTTTCAGTCGATAGGTTCACTCGCCCTCAGGCTAACATATTATCGCTGGTACATTGTTTCATTCGAGAAATGAATTGGATTAGTTATATGGATCATAATTAATAAGAGTACTAAGTTCAATGCTTAAACTTAATAATTTAGAATATTGGATATATTAAATATAATATTTATTCGATAAATATTATTTAGGAAAAATTAATTTAGTGGATAAATTAATTATAGGATAATTATTGTGTTATCGGTTGTAAATATGTTGGACATATTGAGTTAATAATTATTGGATAATTATTGTTTAATTTGAGAATTATAAATTAATATGTTAGACATATTAATTGGCTTGATAATTGGAAAATATTAATTAATATATTGGACATATTAGTTGAATTAATAATTATTGGATAATTATTAAAGTTAAAAATTTATATACTGGATATATTAATTATACTGATTCATTTATTTAATAATATATTGGATATATTATGTTTTTGAAATTTATTGGATAAAATATCAAAAAAAAAAAAAACGGATTTTTGAAATTCATATTTAAAATTAGAAAATAAGAATCTTTGTTTTTTCCAATATCTTTAATATTAGATATCAAAAGATATTATATTTTCCTATTTTAAATATTCACTCATCTACTATAAATATGAGACATTGGAGGAAATAATCTCACTCGGTTCATACTAACCTAATTCTCAAATTGAGAAATCATTTGAGAATCAAGTCATCTTGTCCTCTTGAGTAAAATCTCTTCCCAGCTTATTTTGCTCTAAAAAGCCTCCCATCAAACACTCAGTGTAGTGTAGCAGTCATAGCCAGAAAGAATGAATGAGACAAATGAAGAAGATCCAGGGAATTGATCGTGATCCTACTCAGCATAAAGATTCAAGAATTGATGAGAGGAGTCAGTCAATGTGAGTCCTTTAGCAACAACAAGTCAATCACTTAAGGGTTGCAAGTAGTTTAATAAAAAATTGGATTAATTTATTATTTAAATTTTTGTTATTACCTACGTGCTTCCACCGCATTTATTGTATGCTTCTACCTCATAATTCTCAATAATTTCATAGATCTGTTCTTGTGTAAGATAAAAGTAATCTTCTCGTAGATAATTGGAAACCTATAATTAGATAAAAGCTATGACTTGACATTACTTTATGTAAAATCCTTATTTAACATACATGTACTTTCTTCGTTGCTTGATTAATCTAACTATCACTACAAGGAATGACCCATTCACCGTTGGAGCATTATGTTTACGAAGGTGTCCATCTTCGTCGCATTTGGCATCAATGATAGAGGGAAGTCTGTCGCCAGTTTCATCGCATTTTCCTCATCGGTGAATCCAAATGCGATGGAGGACTCATTTTCGTTGGGTTTGATCCTCACGGGCGACAGAAGTATTCTCTGTCGATGAAGAAGGCAAATGCGGTGAAGGTTGCGCTGTCGTCTTTTCCTACCTCCAGCGACAGAGAATTGTTCTATCGCCGCAGATGGCAAATGCGACGAAACATAGTCTGTATCGCATTTGGTCGACAAATGCGATGACGTAGCCTTCGTCGCATTTGCTCTATGTTTTATTTTTTTCAAAAATTATGTTAAAATTGTTGTTTTTAGTTGCAAATCCTTGAAAATTGTGGTCTTTAATTGCAGTCATATGAACATTCAAATTATCATAACGACTAGAACATTGATAACAAAAATGAAATAACAAAATTAAAATATTCATTACAAAACTAAATGTCCATCTTCATATATAAAAAATAGAATCCATAAAAAAATTACTCAAGTAAAATAGAATCCTCAATGAAAACACTACAATAAAAATAAAGAAACCAAAAGATGAAGAACTACCCCTAGACGAAACATGACAAATTGGTCGACGTCGAAAGATTCATTTCTTGTAGTGGTCCAACAAACTCATTATATCTCTGCAATAAACAAGAACTAGAATTAGATTTCTCAAAAACTTAAATAATTCAATTATAAAGAAAATCCGGCAGCATAACTGCGTATTTTCATGTTCCCAAAATAAAACATGTCAAAAAGAAGCTCAATTCATTTCAATTAATAGCTTTCTTTGCTGCAAGATATCACAACACATAATTCATAGAAACGATGTTCAAATGATGGTTAACTTTGCTGCAGGATAGCCATCATTCTTAGGACTTATGTGAAAAGAAAGTTAAGCTAAGTTGGGAATATTGTGTACCTTTCACTTAAATGGTTTGGCACCGTCGTTGAGTATCCTCTGCATTACCTCTTGTGTGACATTCACCTTGTCTTTGTTGGCTATGATCATGTTCTTCTTTTCGGTCAACTCCTTGACTTGTTCTTTTAGTTGCATGTTCTCCAATAATAGCCTCTCAGTCTCAGGATCTCGTTGAGAGGCATTACTAGTTAAAGAGGAAGAAGAAGTTCTTCCACGTTTCTCAGGTGGCAAGTACGTCGTGCCTCGAATGTCGTCCGTTCGCCTTTTTAACACAGTTTCACATATTGCTTCCTGTGTTGGTGGTTCCCTGATGCAATCGAGGATTCCTTTAATGCATAAATATTCTTCTACATAAAAAAGAAATTACTTTATGTTAGTGGCACCCATGAAAATTACCTTAATTTAATAATTAAGTTCATAACTTACATATCTCTCCGTCGCCTCGTCGTTAATTCATTCACCATTTGCATCTTTGTAAAAAAGTTCCTTGGATGCATTGACGGGACCAATCGGATCATGTCGAGCATCGACTCTCTAAATTGAAAAATGATATTTATTATTAAGTTAATATTCAACAGAATTGTAAACATGTATATAGAAAGAAAGAAGATGTTCGTACCTTTCGATAGGCCCTACTTAGTGGTTATATGGCAGAGCTCTTCTTGCTTTAACTCCCATTTCGTGTTTTGCTTCCCATTACTTCGTCTCCCACTTGTTCCACAAGTAATGCCAATCTTTGATATCGCTCATAGTACTGTAGGGCCTATTCATTCGTTCTGAACTGGTTGCTTACTAAGAAAAAAAGGAAAAAGTTAACTTTATTTACTCAAAAAATTACATAATAAAATAGATATATTTAAGTATATAACGTACCATTAATGTGTGTATAAGGTGTATCTATGATCCTTCAACAGGGATTTTACCAGTTCCTTAATTACATCACTTATGAGCTTATTATTCAAATCAAGGTCAAAGTGAGTCTGCCGAGGATGTGAACACATGAAATTAGTATCCTTAATTACATTTAATACTTAAATGTAAATGTAAGGATTAAAAAACTTTACCAAGAGGTTTTGTTTTACAAATTTCTTTTTGGTCGGTGTGATTTGTGACCAATCTGCTGTCCGCACCGGAAAGAACTATCGAACCAGTACTCCAACCTGGTTGCTTAGTGCATTGGCATTTTTGCCAACTACCTTCTTGTTCTTTTCACTAAATTGATCTTTTAGTCGTCCCTCCTTTGCGACCATTTTTTTCAAGTTTTCTCCCTTTGAAGGTCATGAGTATTGTGTAGTAGTACTACTATTATTTCCTGTTTCCAAAAAATTAACTATGAGATGGGAACATTTTAACGTCATATATAAAATTTATAAAAATCTTACCTCCAGCCTGAGTATCAGCTTGAGTACCAACAATAGTAGGTACAAAATCAAGATTCGTATTACCTTTGGTTTCGTCAAAAACCAAGTCAGTAAGATGCCTCAATGTATTAAGCATAATGATAACCTGCAATAATTATAAGTATTGTGTTTTCATAAGTTGAATTGAAATAATGTATAGAGAATGAAATAAAAAAATAAACTAACACTTAATCTTCATCATTACTATCGACGACATCATCTTGGTCTTTGTCATTAATGAATATATTTTCATCTTCCGCATCATCATTCACAAATTTATTATTGTTGGTTCAACATCGAACCTACATAACAAATTGTCTTCTAATGACTCGTCCACTATATTTCTGCCTTCAATTACTATGCATTCAGGTTGATCAATTAGTTCTTCTCCAATTTCATTATTTCCGATCTCAGGGACATCCCACAAACTTTTATTGGAGACTAGCTGCACAACTTTCCAATATTTTCCATGTTTGGATCATCTATATATAAAATTTGTTTTGCTTGGTTAGCTAGGATGAATGCATCATTTTTAAACTAGTATTGTGATATCTTATCCCAAAATGATTTTGATGTCTTCCTTTCTTTTTGTCCGTGTTGAACTAGTCACATATAAACATCATCACTTTTCTCGTACTCACTAATGAAGCTTCTAAGACTTCAGTAAGTACGCTGTAAAAGTTGTTGGAGCCATCAGAACTATCACCTTCACATTCAACCATTATGCCACTATTTTGTGTAACATGACCACACCATTCGTTCTTGTATTATAACAGATTGTATTCACTACACAAGTTGTATACAAGCGGTAAAGGGAATTAGGTTCCATAGTCATTGCATATAAATCATAATACGTATACTCATTCTTCCACAATTCAAGAACTTTTATTCTAAACCACATAGGGAACTCTTGTTCATGTTTCATATATAGTTCACCCGATGTTCGTACAGTTGGTCGAATCAATTGTAGATGTTGGCACAAATAAGTACGTATTTCATCAAAATTATTTAGAATATACCAATGTAGCCTCTTCTTATCCAATGGATCCAACGTCTGATTTGTTGCCATGCATAATGGACTAACATTTTATTGTAGACCTCATACTCACCAAATTATTCAATATTTGAATTAGTATCTTCATTCCTATCCGTTCTATTTAGCCTAGTCTCCATCTCGTTAAAATCGGACGAACAGTAGTTTAAAAACTCATTCATCATATAGTGTTCTACTATACAACCTTCTACCCTCGCTTTGTTTGTCACATGAGCTTTAAGAGTACCTAAACTTCTTTCAAAAGGGTACATCCAATTGTAGTTAATTGGCCCAACAAACTTACATTCATATGACAAGTGAACAACTGAGTGAACCATTACATCGAAAAATGCTGGTGGGAAAATTTTCTTCCATTTGCAAAGAATTATTATTATGTCATTTTGTAGGCGATCTAACTCACTTACACGTAATGTCTTTGAACATAAATCTGAAAAGTACCCACAAAACTCAGTAATATTAATACTTACATCCTTCAGTAATTATTTTCGAACACCAACAGGGATTAGCTGTTCTAGCAAAATGTGGGAGTCGTGTGTTTTCAAACAATTCAACTTTCCTTCATTCAAACTAACACATCGAGAAATGTTTGATCTAAATCCATCAGGAAATTTAACTAATTTATGAAGTTTAAAGTTCTAATCTCTCTTAACTTATTAGAGTATTAGTGGCGTGCGGCTTCACTAACTTGTCACTTACCCTCTTTAAGTGTAAATCTCTTCTTATTTTAAGATCTTGCAAGTCCAATCGAGCATTAAACGTTTCTTTAGTCTTTCCTTCAATATTCAATATGGTTCCAAGAAAGTTATTGCACACATTTTTTTCAATGTGAATCACGTCCAACTTTATGTCGTATTAATAATTTTGACCACTATGGTAGATCGAAGAATATACTTTTTTTTTCTCCAATTGTTATCTAAGTTTTGTTTCCTTTTCCTAACTTGTTTCGATGGATGTTAACTTAAAACTAGAAAATAAATGGTACTTAGTTGGTCTAAAATCTCTTCCTCGTCCCATGATTCGAGAGGTTAGAAAAAGTTCATATTTCCCATTAAAAAGTTTACTTTTATGCCAAGAATGATTCATTGATAGGTAATGTCGAAGCTCGATATAAGCAATTTTTCTTCTAATTCGAACACTCAACATTTTTTCCTTACAAACAGGGCATGCTTGATAGCTTTTCGTACTCCATCTTGATAAATCACCGTATGCAGGGAAATCGTTTATAGTCCACTAGATAGGAGCATGAAGCTTAAATTCTTCTTCTTTGAAAGCGTCGTATGTGCGAACCCCATTACTCCATAATTCCTTCAATTCTTCAATTAAAAGTTGTGAGTAAACATCCATCTCTTTTTCCAAGAGATTTTGGACCAAGGATTAGCAAAGACATGATAAAATTAGTTTCCTTCATGCATTTCCACGGTGGAAGATTGTACGGAACAATTGTAACTGGCCAAATGGAATACGAAGTACTCATATTTCCAGAAGACTTGAATTCGTCAGAAGATAATCTAAGGCGCACATTTCGAGCATTAAGAGAAGTGATGAAATTCTCGATCAAAATATTTCCATCCTTCAGCATCGACATCTCTTCAAACTCTTCAATATGCTTCTCTTTATGTCATCTCATATCTGAAGCGTTTTGTTTTGACGCAAACATTCACCTAAGTCTTGGAATTAATTGAAAATGATGCAACACTTTATGCGGAATTTTTGTCCCTTTCTTGGTTATTACCTTAAATCGAGACTCATCACATATCAGATACCGATCAAGGACTTTATACTTATTCCTATAAAGTATGCAATCATACTTGCACGTGTGAATTGCATCGTAAGTTAACCCTAAATGACGTAATTTTTGGTTTGCTTCGTAAAACGAACCAGCTATGTATGGACCAAAAAGAACCAGCTATGTATGGATTAACTTCAGAAAATGCATTGTTCAAGAACTTGAACAGCTCAATATATGATTTGTCACTCCACTTGTTAGTGACCTTCAAGTACATAAGCTTGACCAAAAAGTATAATGAAGAGGATCTCGTACATCCAAAGAACAATTGTTCGCACTCTTCCTTCATTATATTATCCATTTTCTCACTCGCTCGCTTTCCTCACCAATGCTTGGATTATTAATTTCAAATGTCTGGTCATTTTCAACGACATCTTCTATTTCAATACTCTCGCGATTGATATCATTTAACATTTCAATTATGTATGCGTCGGCATTTTTTTGATCAACAGACTCGTGAATATTGATTCGTTGATCTTCAATCTGGGTTAAGTCAAACTCTCTCCGTCTTTGACATTCTAATCTAGATAAATCCACAAGTTCACCGTGATATACCCAATGCTCATAAGATGGTAACATTCCATGAATCAACAGACGTCGATCTACGTTTTCTATAGAATGCCATGAATTATTCATGCATTTATTACAAAGACATCTATGTAGATCGACACAATTTACGTGATTCTTAGCAAATCCTAAAAATTGTTTAACACCTTCGACACATTCAGAGGATAATTTGTCTGTATTTCTAATCTAATCTTTATTCATATTTTCTTCAAAATTAATGTAGCACACTCTTTTTGTTGTTTGAATGAACAATCCTACATATGATTGGTGTAAACAAATTTATTAGAATGTGCTACATTAACTTAACCCCTAACACGAACTATTAAAATCTAATTCCGAAACCTAAAACTAAAACAAAATTCCTAAACCTAAAACTAAAAAGTAAAGCCTAATTCATAATCTTACAACTAAAAATTAAAAGTTAAAAATTAAAACCTAATTCCTAATCCTAGAACTAAAAACTAAAAACTAAAAACTAAAAACTAAAGAACCTAAAACTAAAAACTAAAACGTAATTCCTAAACCTAAAACTAAAATGTAAAACCTAATTCATAATCTTAAAACTAAAAACTAAAACCTAAAACCTAATTCCTAATT
This sequence comes from Cyclanthera cordifolia, assembly GCA_037832605.1. Lineage (NCBI taxonomy): Eukaryota > Viridiplantae > Streptophyta > Magnoliopsida > Cucurbitales > Cucurbitaceae > Cyclanthera > Cyclanthera cordifolia. The sequence goes on along the minus strand of JBBMEG010018225.1, from coordinate 39,355 downwards.
TAAAAACTAAAAACTAATAATTGATAAAGTTAAAACAAAAAACTAAAAACTAAATTAAAACTAAAACCTAATTCTAAAAAAACAAAAACCTAATCCTAAAAACTATTACAAAATTCATAATCCTAAAACTAAAAACATAAAACATAAAACTAAAACCTAATTCTAAAAACTAAAAACTAAAACCTAATTCTAAAAACTATTACCTAATTTATAATCCTAAAGCTAAAAACTTAAAACAAAAACTTAATTCATGAACCTAATACTAAAAATTAAAACCTTATTCCTATTCTAAAAACTAAAAACTAATAATTCATAAAGCTAAAACTAAAAACTAAAAACTAAAACAAAACTAAAACCTAATTCTAAAAAACTAAAAACAAAAACCTAATCCTAAAAACTATTACCTAATTAATAATCCTAAAACTTAAAACATAAAACTAAAAACTAAATTAAAAATGAAGCCTAATTCTATAAACTAAAAACTAAAACCTAATTCTAAAAACTATTACCTAATTCATAATCCTAAAGCTAAAAACTAAAAACTAAAAACTAAAAACTTAAAACAAAAACTTAATTCATGAACCTCAAACTAAAAACTAAAACCTTATCCTAAACCTAAAACAAAAAAAGTAAAAAGTAAAACCTAATTAAAAAAATAAAACTTAATTTTTAATCCTTAAACAAAAAACAAAAAACTAAAACCTAAATCATAAACCTAAAACTAAAAACTAAAACCTAAAACTAAATCTTAATTTCTAATCCTAAACTAATATCAAAACCATAACAACTATCGAATGAAACTAATTCCATTCATAATCTAACAAAATTAAACACACAATAAAAAATTTTAAACAAATTTAACCATTGAAATTTTAACTTTTAAAGAGAGAGAGATGCACGATTGAGAAGTGAGAGAGCGGCGGTGGCGTCCTGTGAAAGCGGCGGCAGTGGCGGTGGAGGATTTGGGAGAATTTGGAGGATAAAGGGAGAAATGAAAAAGAAATAAGGAGTTCTATAATATGTATTCGGGGGGAAATGCGACAGAATAATGCTCCGTCGTATTTTCCCATTAAAACAATAATATATGGTTGAGCTTCAGCGACAGAACTGCCTATTTTGTCGCTAAAGCCCAACCATTTTTTTGCCCAAAATTCGTTTTAAGAGGAAAATATCAGGCAAATGCGACAGAGTGTTGACTCTGTCGCCTTTGCTCAATTCAAAAGAATTTCTTTGCACCAAATGTGACAGAGTGTGTCCTCTATCGCCTTTGCTCTGATATAAAGCAACAGATCATTTGATCTGTTGCTTTAGTTTGAGGCAAATGTCACGACGTGTGTTGTTGTCGCATTTGGTTGTCAAATGCAACAGAATTTACCTCTGTCGTCGATACTCCCGTGGCCGAAAACCGATTTTCTTGTAGTGTATCTTTATATTTTTTATGTGATTCTTTATAATGCATTTCTTTAAAGATGTTGATGGGATCCATCTCTTCATATGCAGCTGTAATTTTCTAAATCGAGTAAATAATGGAAATACGTAATTAGATTTCATTAGTAAACTAATGGCAACATAGTAAATTCATTAGCTTCACATTCATCATAATAGAAACACATAATTAGACATAGAGATTAGATATACCTTTTCGATGATTTTGACAAAGGAAAAAGGGCCTGCATGGTGATTGTAATGCCAATGCGGCTTGCACTTTCTTTCCTCTCTCATACTTCTTCTAACATTTTTTCAGACTTCAACTTATCACAAAGGAATTGCAAATTACTCATGTCAGTTACCCTATGGTAGGGTACAATACTTCGTTGCTGTAGAGGCGATTCCCTAAAACAATAAGGTAATAGAGTTAAGAAAACTTGTATTGTATACAAAAGAAAAGACTAGTAGTTCATAATACATACTTGTAGAGTTTATACATGTTTTGCATATAGTCCTTCAAAACGTTTTGCATCACTGTCTTGATACTCGAACTCACAACCGTATTATCCAAATCTAGGATGAAATGGGTCTATGAGGGTTTCAATATACATTTCAATACAATTCATTTTTATAGTTACAATAAAAAGTATACTCAACAAAAATTAACTAGGGATTACTTGTAGTTTTTGCTTGACATGTTCGATCATCTTATCGGTGATCTCCAACCAATCGTGTCCCCGAATAGGAACCGACTCTCGCATGAGTACTTTTATTTGATTGTTAAGAGTGTTCACCTCCTTACCAATCTCCTTTTCATTTTCTCATTGAATTCTATTTTAATTCGGCCTTCTTTAGCAACCCTTTTATTTAACAACTTGCACTAGTACTCAGATTTGAAAGCTTTACATTTTTTTTTTGTATGACACTATTATGTGCTTCTTATTGTTTTGATAACATTAAGTTATCAAAGAAAAGAATTGAAATTTTTTGAGAATTTTTTCTTAAAACCTAGATTGTCTTGATATAAAGAAATGATAAATATTAATTATAAATTAAAGAACAAGGATAATTAGGCATATAGAGTTTTGAAACATCAAACAATAACAATATTAATTTAAATCAAACACCAATCGAAAGCTAAATTCCTAAATCCCTAAATCAATAAATCCTTAAATCTCTAATTCTAAATCTCTAAAACTAACACACATGACACTAAATCTAACAAACATAACCCTTAATCTAAAATCTAACAAAATACCTCTAAATCCAAAATCTATCAAAACACCCCCAATCTAACAAACATATTCCTAAATCTAACAAATAAAACTTTAATTCTAAACAATACAATGAAAATCCTTAATCTAACATATAGGAATTTAACTTAACAACTAAACATCAAGAAAAAAACTTGTAATAATAGAGGATAAAAGGCAACGAGTGGCAGTGGAAGAGAATCAACGATGGGTATGGTGGCTAGAGAGATTTTTTGGAGAGTTTAGGAGAGAAAATAAGAGAAAGGGTGAAAATAAGAAGAAAAATCGCTTTTATGCATTTTGTAACAGAAGGCTATGAAGACGGAATAAAGTTCTGTTGCCAGGTTTTTTTTTTTTTTTTTAATTAAGCTTTGGTGATAGAGATTAAACCTTCGTCGCCCTAAACTCAATTTTTTCCTTTTTTAATTTTGGGAGTAAAATTAAGGCTAAGGTGAGAAAAACAAACGTCCTTCGTATTAACCTTAATTTTTTCCCTTCTTTATCATTTTCCAGGAAAATAAAGTAAGGCTAATGCGACGAAACTGATATTCCATCGCCAACACTCAATCATTTTTCCAGTTTTGCTACATTTAAGGGAAATATGATGACGTACCTAAACGACACAACGACAAAACATTGCTTATGTCACAATATCGTAAGAATATAGTGACACAATAAGGCTTGCATCGCTAAGCTTTAAACTGACAATGACGAGGATCTTGTTCCTTCATTGTATCATACCTTTAGCAATGGGGTTAGTTTCTATCGATGTATCCTTCGTCGTCTTACTATATTTTCTTGTTGTGTTGATGTACATTGACTCCATTTCGAGGATACATCTCACAATCTTACATTGCCTTTCTTAAAGATAATGTATCCTCTACGTCATTTATTATGTTCTATGCCTCGAACACACCCATGTAAAGATCTGGATTATTTTCAATCCTTCACCTATGTCGTGATATGTGTGTTTCCTTACTAGGTGAAATCTAATCATCAAATCTCATAGATTCATGATTCAACCTTGTAGATGAGTTTCTAGCAATCAATATAGGTGGGATGTTAAAAACTATGATTGAGCTTCCTGCAACAACACTTCGTGCAATATCTGTAACGTTATCTGAAGATAATTCTTTCAACACTATTCAACTTTAAGGTTTATGGTCTCTAACAAAATCTTGTTCTACGAACATGACATTTGTCAACTCAAACATCTTATTCTCAAATGTAAAAGTACCCTTTATTTATTTTAGGGAATGTGCTCTAAATGCCTACTAGTTTGTAATTAAAGAACAATATTTAATGTATGCCATCTAATGCCTTATTTCAATTGTTAATAATAGTTATTATTTTCATTAATTACACATTTAATTTACAAATGTTATTCATCTTTATCACATCGATTGAACTAATGGTGATACGTATTGGTTATTTTGATGTATACTTGGACAAGTATGTGAGACATACAAGTAATCTAGTTCCAAGTTAATTACAAAAAATGTCAACATTATGGACTAAGAATACGTGCCTAAGTCTTGGTAACAATGTTGGTACAACCTACTTTACAATGGTTATAAACAACCTGATTCTAGTTGTTCATGTGGAGACATGTTAGAGGGCATGCTTATGGAAAAATAAGTTTTTTTGCATAAGACAGGATCTAAAGTATTATGATCGGTCTAGTAATTATGTTATATACTTTGATTAAGTACTTCAATCAAGATGATCTCATGTTGATGTGATATTTATCTTGGGTGGGTTAAGAACTTCTACTTTATGAAAATGTTCTTTGATGTGTACATGTGAAAGACTAGCCAAACAACAATATGTCAATATGCCTCCCACGCTGGGGATTATTGTAGTGAGTGTTTGGGAATGCAACGCTGCAAGAAGAAATTCATGTCTTCCTTGTTAAAAAACGTCTATGTATATTTCAGAATGTGTATGAGTCTTAGCCTCAAAGAAACTATAAAAATTGCTACATATTTTAGAATGCATGTGGAATGTAGCTCTATCTTCAAAATGTGCAAAAACTCCTATAGATACACATTAATGAATTAATATGAAAATCTTTTTAGCATGATGGTGGATGTCAGAATTTCATTAGGACTAGGCAATAGATCGTACACTAATTTCAAAAACTCTATGAAACTTTTATAACTTCATTCAAACATTATTTTTGGTATAACTCTAGAGGTATAATGTGGTTTCTTAGTATGCACTGATACTTCCTCAAATTAAACAATGGGAGATCCGTATCATAATTATGTGCAGCCATAAACATTCTTACTAAATCATCCATATTAAATTTGATATTCAACTTGTTTTGAAACATCTTCAACATTTTTTTATGATATTGATTCCCCATGCAAAATCCATGTGCTATAACTTCGATCAATACAATGATAAATAGGTTGTCTCTTACTGCATTCACATTTTGGAACTTAACATTCACACATTTCAAGTGTGACAACAAATGACATTTGACCTTTTTGAATATCGTAGTGCATGGTCTATAAAAATTACAACTCCTAAACTATATTGCGGTGACATTCAGTCTCAAAGCATCCACATGTTATCCATAGCCACGTAAAATCTACCTACACACCTTTTTTTGAAAGTACGACCTACACACTTTTTTAATATTAACATTAAACACAAATTCTATTCTACTCTCGCACCATAAAATCAAGAAAGAAAACACATGACTAAATCAAACTTAGAATATATGAGAAACCTATACTAACACATAAACAAGCAACCACAATTGAAAACTCAACACTAAACACAACATAAAAAGTTGATTAAAAAATTTTCCTACAAAGAATAACCATAAATACATATTCACTAGCTAAATGTAAGATTGTCAAAGAAATGCAAATCCTTAAGCATTATGACGTGAAACGAAGTAGCCTTTGTTGATGCCGAAAAATGGTCAACGTATATCCATAGTAAAGATTTATTTAGCTGAGAACGAAAGGGCCTGCAAAAAAGCAAATTTAGGGCACACCGGTGTGGTGTGAGCCACATGGCCTCCAATGCCTAAGTCAGAAATGGAATTAGGGAGAATAGTTAGGAATACTAAGAATGGCCTAAGGGTACTTGGCTTAGGATCCGTCCTTTGAAAGGGAGAAATGACTTGACTTTTATAGCAGCCGGTCTTGTAACCGCCGTGGCTCACTTATGGCGATATAATGGTCAACCATTAGAAACGTCTGCCATTCAGCCGGGTATGAATACTGGCGTAACTCCTGGCCGTTACCCTTTAGAGGTGTAACAGTTTTGATTCTGGCCTCGGTCGACTCTTCAGAGAGTCATGACCTCCACGGTCAGCCCAATGGGGCCGACTTGCTCGTTGTAATGGGCGACGCCATAGGGTCCAACGCCTCCAAACGTTACTTGGACTCCATCGACTCTTCAGAGAGTCCTGACCTCCACGGCTCATCCATTCAGATGAACCTACTCGTTGCTGAACTCGAGAAGAGTGAGGCTGCAAGGGCCGAACACGAAGGGGTCCTAGCCTTCCTTGGCAAACCGGCTGCAAGAGCCGGCCCCGAGGGGGTGCTGACCTTCCTTGGCCGACCCCGGGGGTCGAAAATAGACTTGGGCGACCCTGGGGGTAAGAAATGGACTTGGCCGACCCTCGGGGGTTGTGGCCTCCATTTAGCCAACCCCCGGGGGGTCGGTGAAGGCGAGGTTGACCCCTAAGGGGTCAAAAATGGACTTGGCTGACCCCCAGGGGTTATGACCTCCATTAAGCCAACCCCTGGGCGGTCGCTGATGGCGAGGCCGACCCCTAAGGGATCAGAAATGGACTTGGCTGACCCTTGGGGGGTTAGCAATGGCGAGGCTGACCCTCGAGGGGTCGGGAAGGGCGTGGCCAACCCCCGGGGGGTCGCTAAAGGCGTGGCCGGCTCCCGGGGGTCGGCAATGGCGCGGCCGACCACCAGGGGGTCAGCAATAGACTTGGTCGACCCCCTGGGGTCGAGGCCTCCATTTGGCCGACCTAGGGAGTCGGCGTTGGCTTAGCTATCCTTCGTGCGGGTCCCAATCTCTTCCGAGTCTTTCGGGATATTTTTAGGCTTTAACATTACCCCCACTCTTCATTTCCGAGCTTACCGAATTGTGAAGAGTAGTTTAGGTACTTTCCTCTTTTTCTGAGTTTGGATGTTTCAAAGTTACATTTTTACGGAAATATTTTCTTGAAAATCACTTAGGTCATATTCTTTTTCAAGAACATCTTTTCCTAAATAATATTCCAACAAATAAAGTTTTAAGGTTATGGAAAATATTCATTCTAAATAATTATATTAAAATGGCCATATTCTTATTTCTAAGAATATCTTTTCCAAGATAATATTCTTATTCAATGAAAAAATCCTTCTAATTTTTAGGAAAATATTTATCCTTTTGAGATTTTCCATAACCTAACTTTTCCATAAAAACTCCCTGCCAAAACTCCACCCTCCCTTTCACCCTACTTTGGTCAAAAATTGCCTCTCACTGGGCTAGGATTTTTGATTTTCTCAAAGTGTGTGGGGAGACTTGTTTTTTGTTTTGGATTTTTTGAAAGCATCCGTCACGCTATACTTTTTCGGTACGTACTCTCCTTTTTCTGACTTCACGCTAACAGTTAGACATATTTTTCGAAAATTTTACCCTTACTTAGGCACTTTTTTCGATTTTTGCCCGTTATGCATGTATGTCCGAATTTTTGGATTATTTAGGCTCTTTTTTCAAAGACTCACCCCTTTAGAGTACATTTTTCGAATTCGTAGGCTACTTAGACATTTTTTGTAAAGTCTTGCCCATTTAACTTCCTTTGGAGATTTTTAGGTTACTTCGGCACTTTAATAAAAAGTCTTGCCTTTTTCACCAATATTTGAAACCTTTAGGTTACTTAGGCACTTTTACAAAAAATCTCGCCTTTTTTCACCGCTTTTTGAATTTCGCAGGGTACTTAGGCTCTCTTAAAGACTCGCCTTTTCCCTAACTTAGTTAACTGCAGATTACTTCTTACTTTAGCTGTCATGGATCCTTCGTCTGACTACGAAACCGAATCCCTCCACCTGCGAGCTTCCTCCTCACTTAAGAGGACTCGACGAAGAGCCTTGGTGGTAGGGTCAGCGTCTCAAATGGTAGTGTCCATTTTAACTCAAGAGGATTTGGACCGCCTTAGGACCCAATTTCTCATCCCGGCCGAAATCACTCTTCGGCTTCCTCTGGCTTCGGAAACATACGCCCATCCTCCTCCAGGCGAGGTGACCCTTTACACCACCTTGTTTGATCTGAGGAGTTCGGCTTCCCCTCATACCACCTATTCAAGAGTTCTTGGGTATGACATGGCTGGCTCCAGCGCAACTGGCTCCCAATGCCTGGAATGTCTTCTTTAGTGTTTGCAGCCTTTGGGTGCACATCGGCTTCAAGGTCCCTTTAGTGCCAGAGACCTTCTTTCACTCTACCGCTTCTGCCAGTATCCCGACGTCAGTGTGGGCTGCTACTTGACCCCTAGAAGCAAGTTTTCTCCTTTGGTGGAGTGCCCCAACTTTCAGAAGGGGTGGAAGGAGCGCTGGTTCTTTACAGGAGGACCTTGAGTGGCTCCAGGAGTCGATGCTTCGATGGCAACTCCCAATGTCTTCGGGACATATGGTACGCTTACTTTCGCCTTGGCTTTATCTATCTTTTGGCACCGTACTAACTTTTTTTTACAGTGTAAAGGAAACTTAATCCCCGTTCCCAGGTAATGAAGTTTTACGAGACTATTATGTCTTACCCCGAGGAGGTTACTCGCAGTGCGGAGTACGTACCTGACCACAAACTCCCTGGCGCTGTACAACCTCCTTACAGCTTCAGCCATGCCAGCCGATTCTAACTCAGAGTCAGCTGTTCTGCAAGAGGGATCTGCTCCAGGTATGCAGCTTACTTTTTCCTTTAACTTTGCATGCCTCGAATACTAGAAGTACGAGTTGACACCTTTTACCGTGTTCAGCCGCCATGGAATACGAGCTTTCACTGAGGTGCGCCATCGACGCAGTGACACGTCAAACGTCTCGCCCTCCTGTCAGGCCTCTCACCGATGATACGGTGGACCTTACTTCGGAGGGCTGCTCTCTCCCGCCTGGTGATGACGAAGACCTTTCTTTCTCTGAAGTTCGAGAGGACTTGGAAGTGGGGTCACACCCGGAGTTCGACGGCCCCAACCTCGGTTTTGACCACATTCCTTCTCTAGTTCAGAGCAACTCGCGCAGGCCTCGGACGCCTGTACACAGCCTCCCCCCTGGATTCGACTCCTATCTCTTGTCAGGGCCGCACTATCCTACTTTGGACCCACAGAAGGAAAAGACTTTGGCCTCCAACTTGTGGAGCGAAGTGGGGTCTTCTTCAGCTACTTTTCCCCTAGGAGATGTCTCCCATGTCATAGAAAAGGGGACTCGTCTGATGCACAAGGTACAACACCCCTACTTTTCAAGTGACCCGGCCCAAGCTGCTTGCTATGATTCCCGCATTTTTCAGGGCTTGCGCGAAAGAAGCCAGACTCTTCCAGCTAGGACAGCACCTGCCCAAGCCGGCCCTGTTCGACCGTCTTCCAGCAGACGCAGCCCTGTTTGACCTTGTAGTACTTTTTACCTTGTAGCACTTTATTTCACAGTCTTTACTTTTTTGCCTAAGTTGTAACTCAGGAACTTTTTCCTTTGAAATGAAATGATGAACTTTTTTCTTGCTTCTTTTCTCTCTATCTCATATACCTCCAATTTAAGTTTATGAAAGTAATATACTTAAATTAAGATGGACAGAATAAGAAAAATAGCACATTTATTCATCAATAACTTGAATTAAAATCTATTGAAACTACTTTTTCAAGTGTTCGACGTTCCAAGGATGAAGGATTTTACTCTCGTCCATGTTCTCAAGATAGTAGGTGCCTGGGCGCGCCACCTTGGTGACCTTGTACAGTCCTTCCCAATTTGGCCCCAAGACTCCACTATTGAGTTCCTTGGTGTTTGGCATCACCATCCTCAGTACCAAGTCGCCAACTTCAAAGCGTTTTTCCTTGACTCGAGAGTTGTAGTACTTAGCAATTTGGCCTTTGTACCGTGCCACCCTTATGTGGGTTGCGTCCTTTCTTTCTTCCAGGAGATCCAGACCCATCCGCAGCTGCTGGTCATTTTAAGTTGTGTCAAAAGACTCTACGTGCGGGGATGGAAGTCCTATCTCGATCGGAATTACTGCTTTCGCGCCAAAGGCTAGAGAGTAGGGGGTCTCGCCTATCGATGTCCTGGGTGTAGTACGGTACGCCCACAGCACTTGTGGGAGTTCTTCCGCCCAAGACTCCTTCAAGCTTTCGAGCTTGGTCTTTAGATTTTTCTTGATGATCTTGTTTACCGCCTCCACCTGCCCATTGGCTTGTGGGTGAGCTGGAGATGAAAGTTATTTTGAATCCCCAACTCAGAGCAGAATTGTCGGAAAGCTGAGCTGTTAAACTTCTTCCCATTGTCTATGACGAGGATTTGGAAATGGACTTGGCCGACCCCGGGGGGGTTTGGGCCTCCATTTAGCTTACCTCCGAGGGGTAGGTGATGGCGAGGCCGGCCCCTAAGGGGTCAGAAATGGACTTGGCCGACCCCAGAGGGGGTTGTAGCAGCCATTTGGCCGAACCCTAGGGGGTCGGCAATGGCGAGGCTGACCCCCAAAGGGTCGTCAAGGGCGTGGCCGACCCCCTGGGGTCGAGACCTCCATTTGGCCGACTTCGGGGGGTCGGCGTTGGCTTAATTGCCCTTTGTGCGAGTTCCAATCTCTTTCGAGTCTTTCGGGATATTTTTAGGCTATAACAGCCTGTAACTAAGAAAAGTACGGAAAAAGAGAAAAAAAATAAATTTTAGAGAGAACTCACAACTCTTGCAAAAATAATCTAGGTTGCAACGAAAAACTCAAAACGTTTACAAAAAGAAAAACAAGCCATTAAAGACTTCACGAATATAGATTTGTACTTAGAATTAAAAAAAAAAAAACTTAGTTCATCATGAAAAATCATATTTTCTTAAAAAGTTTGAAAACATGGATCATGAACCCTCTAGAATTGTTGCGATGGTATAATAAATGCTTACAAACGCTTTGATTTAAATTGTGGAAATTCCGAAGACAAAACTTTTATGTCTTCAATGTATCCAAATTTAGTATTTTATATTCAATCTATGAATAAATCAATAATCTAAATTCAATATAATATTAATGAGTGATTATAATTTTTTTTTTAAGGTTACAACATTAGGGGTGGGAATTCGAATCATATCATAAATCGAGAGAATATTAATGCATCTCTAATGTCAGATGAACTATGTGTCACGATCCAACATTAGGGGTGCAAAATGATTGTCAGACACCTTCTCTAACTTGGCGAGCATGTCAGCCAAAAAAAATCGCAGAGCGAGTGGCACAACAGGGCCAACCTTTCTCACGGGCCTCGGAAAAAGGTTTTCGAAAGAGAGAGAAAGAAGTTTTGAAATACGTTTTGTTTTTGAAAAGTATATGACAAGATGTACAACAACTAGCTTGCATTCATCATATAATAGCTTATTATGTGCGATCCGAGTTTGGGGCTTGAGTTCCCCTCTAAGACTGACCATGATGAGCATAAGATCATGACGCCGCACGAGTTGAAGAGAGCGACTGTTACACTATGCTCGCTTTGGCAATTACAATTTTATTATACATGTCCAAATTTACCACTTTCCATAAAATAAATATAAAATCTTACTATGCTTCTAAAAGCACATTTGAAAAGAAATACAATTTTATTTTCACCAAATCTTATATTAAAAAAAAAAAAAAAAAAACATATTTTCAGATGACCAATCTAATCTCAATTTATTACGTACTTCCCTCTTTTAACTCTTATACTACAAATCCGTGTCCCTTCGATATCTTTTTTTGTTTTTTTGGTCCAAATTGTTGTTATGTCTGCCAAGTTGATGTGTCGGTCCATGTGTTGTTTTATCTCTGTTCAATTTTTGTCTCTATATAATGCTTCTTGTCTCTCTAACATTTTCTTCTATCTTACCATTTTTCTCCCCCTTAATTTTTTCTTCTCACGATTTTAATATTTACTACTTTCATATTAAATCATCGTTAAGTAAAGATTTTTAACGATGGTCTCATAAAATAAAAGTAACGTTTGTTATATTGGCGTTTATCATTCATTTCTCTTACTTTGAACAAATAGGAATTTTGAAGGATATAAGACCTTCTTTCAAGGTGAATAATTTCTCTCTCAATATGAGTTATGAGTGGACTAACAAACTCTAACTTTAAAGCCGATTAGGTCATGGCTTGGCCCGACCGATCCTTATGGGGGTCAATTTGGCCAATATCCTCTTTGAAGTTGGCTTGGTTCATGTGACTTTTCAAATTGTGGGTTGTGTAAGGAAAGTCAAAATATAGGTCTAAACAAAAGTTCTTTAACTTTAAATGCATGAAAATTTAAATACATAAGGCATTGATAATTAAAACAAAACTTCATTGAATAATTGAGAGTGAATCAAGGTTCAAAAATTTCAAATCCAATAAATAAAGAATAAAGAAAACCCAAAGATCAAAACATAAACACGTTGAAGTATAGCTAAAGTAAAAATCTAACATGCTCGCTAAAGATTGCATGTAGAAAAAATAAACTAAACAAGGTTTAAAAGTAAATGCAATAGGTCTCATGGTTATCTATCTGGCTCGCTCAATCATCCATCATGATACAGTCAAGTAGTACATATGGTAATCCAAAATAGAAATGTCGGGTTTAATAAAAACTTAGTAAGGATTCCCAGCTTTGGGTTAAGACATGTATCAAATCAAAGCGTCATAACCTGCACAATGAAAAATATAATCAAAGGGTTCACAAAACTCATGCTTCTAGATGTCAGATCAAGAAATCTTTTATTTACCCACACCCCGTAGAGTGGTCTCAAGGCAACAAACCCAAGAACAAAATCATTAATAGAGCACAAATCTTTAAGGCAATATGAGATAGCCTACTCTATGGGGAAGATCTAGAAAGCAACTTACACAGGGTCAAAGAAAAACTATACTCTATACCTTGTCAGGTTCCCTAGGCTACTTGTAGAGACCCAGTGATGATAGCGAGAGGCGATGCTGATTTTTTAATCTATTTAGGATGCATGTTTGAATTGGATATGTCCTAATCATCACTTTGGTGACTTGAAAACGCAAGTGTACGTTGTCAATTGTATGGAGTAATAAATATATTCAAGTCATATTCTCAAGGATCAACTCTTTGAAGTAATTTCATATTCTGATTAAGGTAGGTTCAACAAACATAAAAGTGGGTGAAATAAGTTAGAATGTAGGTACGACACACATTGTCAATATGACAAGCATTGTCTTTAGTCAAACAACATTAACATCAATACTTACTATGTCGAAACATGCGTAGTAATTAAATGAATGCTAAGTAACATGCAGTACATTAGTAATAAAAATACAAAGGTCATTAGTTAAGACAATTGGCATGGTAGAAAACATAGTCTATATTGCACACCAGTGCTTTCTCCCAAAGCACAGTCCCTCTTAATGCTATTGCATTAAAGATGTGGTTTGTATTCATTAGTGGGGGGCTATGAAGGACCCCTCCTAAACCTACTAACTTCATTGTAGTGAACCTAATAACAAAGAGTAAGGACATTTCATTTCACTTTTTTCTCTTGAAGTAAAGAAAAGTGCAAACATTAAGTGGATGACCGGTCGACCCTTGTTAATTAACTTGCTTACTTTGTTAACTTTAACCTCAACCTTGCTTAACTAGGTACTTGGTTATCTTATTACTAAATGAACATACAAATGCTTAACATGAAGAATGTTGTTTACATTCATAATGCATAGGACATTGCCATAAATAATACAACCAGATGCTTCACATAAAGAATGCATGCAACAATCTATTTATACTAGGCAATCAGAATGCAGAGGACATCGTAAAAAATAGTACGACCAGACGCTTAACGTAATGAAACTATACTATTACTAAACAATAAAGTGAAAGGAAAAGCATTAAATAAAGAAATTGCATTAAAATAAAATAATTCATAACAAAAGTATGGTTGGAAAATTAAAGTTAAAAAAGAAATAAAATGAGAAATCTCATACATATGTGTCACTCATATGAGCGATGAGAACATTAAGTCAACCTTGCACTTCAACTTCTTTCCATGTAAGTTGGTTACAATGTCCTACGCAATGGCAATGTCCTCAACAATGAAAAAGTCTCTCTCTTTCTCTCTCCTTTTTACTAGAAGTCAATAAAAACAATTTCCTTTCATACTAACTTTAAAATTCGACCAATTCTTTTGTTGGATGATGTTCCCTTTTATAGGCTGAGAATTCCCATGTCTTTCTCACTAATCCACCACTTCCACGAATTTAGGAGGCTATTTTTTGTGGCCTTTGACTTGTTTCTAAATTACTCTTTCTTGGGTAAGTAGCAATAGATCTTGGCCGTTCGATCCATCCTTAATCAGCGTGAAAAGATTTTTTTTTTTTTTCGATTTCTAAATCTAATGCGTGTAATACAATCAACATTGAGTATGCACTACACTTTTTCAGTGCCCTCACCATCTAAACTTATGCATTTCTGCACTATATAGGAATGTGACTAGCATCGGAATTGCGATTAACATTTGGAATGTGGTCAACATCGGGATTGCGGCTAGCATCAAAATATGACCAACATTGAAAATGCGGTCAGTATCGAGAATTCGGTCAGCATCGCCAATATTTTGGCTACACCAATATCCTTAACTCTTCTTTCTTGTGCTAATCATGAATGTTCAGCACATTGATGAGTTTTATGCAATAAAATGTAAAAAGTATTGAAAATCATGCCTTAAAAGTGCATTTTCCACATATGTCAAATTTGACATGCCTCAATTCACATAGTAATTTATTTAGCCTCTTTCTTATCTAATCTCATGCTTTTCTTATGTTTTTTACCTCTAAAGTACATGAAATCTTAGTAAAAATAAGCTAAATAAATCTCTAATTGGAGAGTTATCACCTAGCAGGCTCGTGAGCTTGGAGGGCCAACCATCCACAAAAGTCATACAACAAGGGATACATTTCATGTAAAAAGTGTCCACTCAGATATACTGTTCACACTCACTTTACATGTATTCTCTATTTATCTTTGTAATTTTGTTGTGTCTGACAAAGGCACTAAGTATTGCTCAATCAATTATACAAGTTCCAACTGAGCATACAAACCAATATTCAAAATAGACCATCTCAGACAAGCATACAAATGTTTTATGCATATCCATATATATTATAAAACGAAAGCAGTAACTCTACATGCGTAGCCTAGTCTAGATATCCATCAATCAATATAATTCATGCTTGTTATCAATGTAATAAATACAAAAAATATAGCAAACATAGAACACCCTTCAACATATATAAAAGTCAAATCAATCAATCTTGGTCGAAAACCTTAAACTACACTAAAAAAATTTCATTCAAAAATTAAACCACAAATCTAAACCTTAAACAGATCAACTAGACAAAAGTAGCACATTAAACTACACTCCAAAAATTCCATTCAAGAAAATGAGTCAAGGGCATATAACTTACCCAAATAGCATAAACTATATATAAAAAAAAAAATCTAGAAAACATATGTCCGTGAAGAACACAATGACGATGTGAAAGAATGGCTTAGTCAAGCATGATCCCTGAAGCTACTTTCGATCAAGTCCACATGTGCGAGTGTCAATTAGATTAAAAATGTGATTCGAGAATTGCTCAGGAACGTGCCAATCTTATGCAGCAAGATCATAGAGATAATGACATTATTAGCAGAGCTTTATGATTCTTTCTCGAAAAGAAAAAAAAAGTGATGCGACAAAAATTTGCAACTTTACATCCCTAAAGGACTGTTGTGCATGTTAGATTAAATCCCAACACTTTAGGGCACACAAATTAACATGAGTGTTACTTTTCAAACAAATATTTGTTAATTTAAGCTAGCTCAAAGACAAATGGCCCTATATGTTGCAAGCTCAGGCACCTGGAATCTAATCATATTCATTAATGACAAGCTTATTCCACTAAAGGCACATATTGAAAATTATGGGTTTGAGTATAGTTCTAGGCTTAAATTTCAAAAACTAAAAAAAAAAAAAAATGAAATTGTTATCAAACGGTGTAACAGCCCGGTTTTTCACTCCCTGAATTTTAAGGTTAGTTTTGTTTTTTCTTTGCTTACCGGGAATCCCGAAAGTCGTATTAAAAATTATTTTGGGTTAAAAGTATTTATTTAAGTCATATCTCGGGAGGCTTGAAGTCAGAATTTGAAAACTAGGGGTAAAATAGTCATTTTTAGCTCTATGAGCATTTTGGTAATTTTCCAACTCAATTTTGCTCTTATATATAAAGCTAAAAGACAAGAAATCATTAGGATATCATTGCATCATTTTCAGCACCACTCGCCGACACCATCTCTCTTTTTCTGACACGCCAGCTGCCAACCAATTACCGTTTCCTAATATCTGTGGGCCACAGACCAAACCTGGCAGTGTGAGTCTCGAAGTCAGCACCTGTCGGATCGAAGACTGCGCCGCCACCGCTATAGCCTGTCGCGAGATGCCTCATGTTGCCCCCCTCAGCTGCTGCCGCCCCCACGAGCTTAGAGCCAATCAGCAGTTGCGATTTCCTGCTCCGATAGCTACTGCAACGTCAGATGCGACAGCCGTCAGGTCTAACACTGTCGGCCTACGCCCCTAGCTCGATTCGGCCACTCCCTGAGCGCCACCTCTCACCGTCGTAGCCGCGCCAATTTCCAAGGAGATATGAGCTTGACTCCGAACCTGAGGTGAATCCGATCCTATTACCAGTGAACGAGTGCCCCGTGTCCTGAACCTGCTGCACCTTTTCCCCGCATGTCAACTTCATGCACCGGTGAATCTCAGCTCATGCGCCACCACTTGCCACTGTTGTCCATCCATGCGTTGATGGTTGCCACTGCCGTCCAGCCACGCGCCACCATCAACCTTCATGGAAAATTTTTGACACTGTTTTTTGGGTAATTATGACATTTCGAGTCCATTTATAATAGATTTAAGGGCAAATTCTGACTTTTTAACCCTTTTTGGCCAGTTAAACTTGGAAACAGCCTAAACACGTTGTTCAAGCATTCTACGGAGAATTTAGTGGATTCTACGGGTCCTGTGGATAAATAAAAACATTTGTGGGGTATTCGAGTACAATTATTTTGTACGTTGCTTTAGATGCCTGTTCCGCGTGGCATTATTGAATGATATACTATGAATTAGTGTGTGCTACAACACATTTGTCATTTCTATAACTGTATGGCTTTGAGGTTATGTGCTCATTTATACATGCATCTAATAAATCCACTATCAGGTGTTGTATCAAAGGCCCGGGAGTGGCATTCCGTACAAGGGTAGCCCTAGAGGTGAATAAGATTATCTTCTGGGACCCAGGAGTGGCATATTCCTTCAAGATAGCCCCGGTGTCACCCTTACCATCCACTGGACGCTCCGAAACTGCATAGCCATAATGGGACCCCAGTGTTAACATTATTTATGCATTGATTTATGATTCTTATGCATTCATTATCTGACTTGTGTTGATCCCGGTTAGGGATCCTTACTGAGTTTAATAACTCACCATTTCCTTTCATGGTCTCATAGGTATGTTATATGAAGTATCAAATCTTATGATTTTATAAAACGTAAAATGGGTTATTAAATATGTTTTTCAGTTTAGGTTAACATATTATACATAAACATGATTATGTTAAGAAACTTTACTTATAGCCCTAAGAATAACATTCTTCAACTAATATAAAAACTTGCCAACCAATCTCTTTCAAAAATACGCACGGGTTTATTCCATACAATCCTTTTGGGAAATCACGTCTTTCACATACTTTAACCAACGGTTTTAAAAACAAACAACTACACTCACCGGTGTTTGATTTTGAGTAGAAGAAAGGAGAGGAAGAAGAGGAAGAAAAGGGAGAAATTGAGTAATTTGAGTTTATGAATGTAACAACCCGGTCCATAACCGTTAGGTTATAGTACAGAAGTTAGGAATGCATGAAAACTCATAAAATATAGGAACCAATTCCTGCAAAACCTGTAAAACAGAATGGACATTTTGAAATGCATTTAAAATGACCCTACAAGTTCAAATCAAAATATTTATCCTATCCAGGCAAACAATAGTTTTAAGCATAAACATAAATCCCGATATCTCAGTTGCAAAGTTAAAGCGGTTTAAATCAAAGTTATTACAATAGTTCGTGCAGAAGGAGATACCACTCGATTAGAAGTAGAACAACTATAACTAAGACAACGAACTTGTTCCCCCCCCCCCTGGGTCTATCAACTATAGCTGCCGATTATCCAACCTAGTGCGTACCTGCAACTATACTTTTAAATTCATAGCCAACATAAAATAAAGGGGTGAGTCGGTGAAAACTCAATAAGAAACCTCGCACAAGGTGCACACAACATATAGAACAAGACATGTGTAATCTGAAGTCTATGAATAACATGCACAAAAGAACAGAAACCTATCTCGACTTGCGGTTACCAGTGTCATGCGTCTCATGTCTCGTGACAGTACTTGAGGAGGAATTTCACTAGCCAATGCTGTGGAACTCGAAAACCACTAACCGAACTCTCTCGGGTACGACAGAGTGCATAGAGGCAAGGGTTACACACTAGAGTCGCCTATGTTATCCTGGGTCCCTAAGACACGGTGGGGTCAATCCGAATACATCAGGTACCACGCACGGAGCTGAGCCGAGAGCGATTGAACCTGCTAGCACGACGCTCACTTATGCCTTAGCAATTTTGGCTGCTCATTACCTAGCAAGTTCCCGCTCTAACTCAAGCGATAAAGGATCTTCGTCCAATGCCTAATCCCCTCTATCACATCTTATGCATCCAAGATCACCCAGCTATTCTAACCGTAAGGACAACCAGGTTTCTAGCTGATACCATAAGACCCAATAAGCCATTATGCGACCATGTCGCGTAAGGCGGAGCGCCTTGATACATGGGTATAAGCTATGGAGTCGCCCAGAGTATGTCTGACGCGAGTGAGGCGAACAAGAACCAATCAAGTTCCCCCACAGTACAAAGCGAGCCGGTAACTCCTTCAGTTGTAGGTGCAAGTATCTGTCTAAGCATTAGCTAATACACTAGCCGAAGCCTGGATCACACTTCTGCTTGACAGGTTACAACTCGTACAGTTTATGGTTCTCAGACCATGCTATAGTTAGATGTAAATCCAATAGTATCTCGAGAAGCTCCTTGGTGTCAGAAAGGACTGTGGAAACCCCGATCGTGGTCGGCTACCCAACACGTCTAAAAGACTCTGCAGTCATACTTTGTGGCCACAAGTCGCCCTGGGGATGGTTGCAATCCATCCCTTCACAGGCACAATCTCTTACATCTGTATACCTCTATCCGTTAGAGAACGTTGACGCGTCTGGCCACTTGGATGGGTCGTTCCCTGACGTACCACGTAGCAGTAAACCCTATGACTACTATAACCACCATATGGCGAAGCAGAGACATGTTAAGGCCATTTGGCTGAAATGCTCACACTATCAAGGAAAGTGACTCGATGCTCACCACATCACACGATGCATGGAACGACCATATAATCTATTGCAAATATACATATTAGGAGAAAGACGTATCATAAGAAATCTACATTCATATTCGTCTAGAACTCAATACATAAGAACAGGTCATCACGATAATATGCTACACAGTGTATCCATACATAACATGCTATAGTACAAGTACATATTCATATCAAAATATTATGCAAGTACACGCATTAAACCAGACAACGAACATACATTAGTTACTAAAACATATTCAACATATGAGTATCAAGAATCAAAGCTACAATCTTTCATAGATATACATAAATCAACGAGGAATCCTACATGCATCTAACCAGCCAAACAAGGCAACATACAGTTTGAAATATACAAATGCACATAAACAAACATGAGATTAGTGTAAGCAAAACAAGTCCGGTTAGGGTTCCTTACACATAGGTTACTTAGAACGAGATACTACCAGCCTTGTAGCCAAACGAGCATTCTAGCTAAACCCTGAACCTACGATTAACAACAAGATACATGTAAGCAGTCAAGAATTCAACTAAACAAACACGACTAAAAGGAACACGAAGGTAACCAAGCTCACTTACTCAACATACTGTTTGAAATATACAAATGCTCGTTAACAAACATGAGATTAGTTTAAGCAAAACAAGTCCGGTTAGGATTCCTTACACATAGGTTACTTAGAACAAGACACTACTAGCCTTGTAGCCAAAACGAGCGTTCTAGCTTAGCCCTGAACCTACGATTAATAACAAGATACATCTAAGCAGTCAAGAATACGACAAAACAAACACGACTAAAAGGAACACGAAGGTAACTAAGCTTACTTATTTAACCCGCACTTGCAAGACTTATAATCAAACCAGGGTGCTAGACAGCCTAGTGAAGCTCCAGCTCAAGGTCGTACGCGACACTTCAACTCAAACACTCGAGATTAGAACTAAGCTCAACCACAACCCGAGTCGAGCCGTAAACTTCATGAACTAGCCCAAAACACATACAAACAAGCCAAGACACTAGCCTTGAATCCAATTGAGCACTCCACACTATGCTTTCACTTGTACCTACTTCAAAGCTTGAAGACACTTACGACAAACCTTCCAACCTTCTCGTAGACGCACCACAAACAAACTTTGAACTTGAACTAAACACAACCAAGCCTTGACTTGTAACCAACACAATCTTTTCGCCTAAAGTTAAACTTCAGCAAACCCCACAATCAAAACCAATAAAAATTACAAACCTACAACAACCTAGCTGTTTCAAACTTTGGTTCAAAAATCCATCTTAGACTCTGAACGAAAAGGCAACAATACACACGAGCACTCATACTTTCGTCTGAACTTAACAACAACTAGAACAAGCCAAGATATACTAACGAAACTCACGGCCATCAACTCCAAAAACGTCAAGCTTGAACTCTATAGCAACCCATAACAATCGGCTCAAAAATCGACCATGAAAACTTGATTAGCTGCGCACTCTCTTGTTGCACCATACACTCGCGACATAGAAAAAGGAAAAATGGTTCGGCCAAAAAACTAAAAAACAACAAAGAACTCGATCAATCGAGCACTCTCTTTTTGCTGGTTTCTGAAGTTGATGAAAACTCAAACGAAGACGGAAGCTTGATCCGACTCAACAGGAATGAGGAAGGAGCTAAGAGGTCGATTTGCACTGTGAAGAAAGAGGAAGAAACTGCAGCAAAGGGGCGAGTTTGAGTGAAGAGCGAAAATGGCAGGGGTGGAGGTAAACATCAATGTGAAAAGAATTCTAGGGTTCAAATATTGCTTATTTGCAATTTGTCCCTCATTCTTTTAATAATCCAAAATTAAATCTCAAGCTTGGTAAAGGCAACTCTATTATTTGTAATTAGAACCCCTCACCCTTCAGTTATTCCTTAACAATTCAATCCATAAAGTGTAACAACTACAAAAGCCATGATTAACCATTGGTTTACTTGCAAGGATCTAGCTTTTACTAATTAAATTACTTCTGAATAAGGATTGTTTAGGTGGCTTGTCAGAATGAAGTATTGATTTGGGAATTGATGTTTTAGAAAGAAGAGATTAAAAATTGGTTTTGAGATTTGTGTTCAAGGAGAGAATGTATTTATTTTAGATGACATTTGATATAAAATTTGATTTGAAGTTTGATTAGATGTTGGAAAGAAGTTAAGAAGAAGTTGAGAAGGAATTAAGGATAGGTTGTGATATACTAAAAATAAACAAGAAGTTCAATTTCTACTCTTTCTCTCCTTTAAATTCAAACACCCCTTAGAGTTTTTTGTTTTTGTTTTTTAAACTCATGAGCAGTTTAATAATAAAATTTTTGCTAAATAAAGCATAATGATTTGACATGAGGGATGCACTAGTATTCGCTCCATGTGTAGTTCGAGTTTCCATCTCCAATGATACCTCAAAAATAATAATAATAATAATAGTTCTAATTATCAATCGTCACCATTAACATTTTATTTGGCTAAGCTAGACAAATCCTTCGCCTAAACATAAGAATCCTCTACTTACTTTATGCTATTCCAAATTTGGGGCCAAATGATATTCAATTATTGTAATTTGTTATCTACAATGAAGTTGTTTGATTATTAAATTATTGATTTTTTTTAAATTTTGATTATATATATATATATTTATTTCTTTATTGTTGTCATAGCTAGCTTTAGAAGTTTCAAGTGCAATAAAATTAAATACAAAAAGAAAAAGTTTAAACAAAAGTACTTACAATAAAAAACAAGACAAAAACAAAAACAAAAATCACTATTTCTTCATCTTATCATATTTCACATCCTCGTTGTTTTGATTAAAACACGTGAATATAAATTTGAAAACTCAAATTAAAAAAAAAAAAATAATAATAAAGTCATCTCGTGAACCACTGGTTCATGCCAACCATACAAATTCTAATCTAAATAAAAATATCTTTTTCATCTAATGGATTTTTTCGTATTGCAAATATTTAAATTCTATCTTTTAATATGTTTGATTAATTAATTTATATATATTTCAGAATATATCTGGATTAATTATATATATATATATTTACACACAAGTTTGAATTTTAATTTCCTTATCCATATTAAAATGCAATTATTAAATAATTGAAAGAAAAATATTTGTTTTATATTTATAAGATTTATGACTTACTATTTAAATTTTTAATGAATGTGAGATGAAATCTAATGATATCTTCATTTCAAAAATAAATAAAATTTAGATTTTTACATGAAGTAAAAAAAGTCCAAAAAAAAAAAAAAAAAGGCATAATTACTTTATAATGAAAAGATTTCAAAAATTTGTTGCGAATGTATTATTCTCAAGAAATAATTACAAATAATCAAATTTTAAACTATTTACGTATATGGTTATATTATTATTGCATTATAAATACTATATTATAAAAAAATACGTGATAATTAATACTGCGACTATTTTTTTTTATTTTTTTTTTAATTTTCTTAAAATCAAAGAACACGCACAACATAATCTAAGAAATCATTTTCTAGTGTCACAAGAAGAAAAAAAAAAAAAAAAAACCTTTCCATTAACGTATGAAATACAATTTCAACTTCTTACGTTCTGGAGATATTTTAGGTAAGTAATTATGTTTAAAACTATCGAATAATTATGAGATTACATGTTCAAATTATCGATCTCTAATTATTATATTTAATTAAAAAATGCATTTTATATGAACAAGAAAATATAAATTCAAATATCATCCTTCAATTGTGGTAAATTAAAAAAATAAAATAAATTTCAATAAACACACACGTCACAATCCAACCAACATTGTTTTTATTTTTTAAAATTTCATTTTCATTTAGTAAGAGACTGAAGAGAAAAAAAAAAACCAATAGAAAAAACAACAAAAAAAATGAGAGGTGTACGCCTCATGTTCCGCATCTCGAGACATGATCTTTGGAAGTATTTAAAATACATCTTCTAAAGATAAAAATACATAATTGCTCACAAAAGTTGCTCAATAATTTAAGGTTAGTGATACGTTGGTTTTATTGTTTGTAGTAATCTAATTCAACATCACGATCATAGGTACAATCTTGAAAATCGATATTTGTAATTCATTCTCTCGATTTATACTAAAAAAATTAATAACTTTCCGAAAGAATAATATCACTTAATATTGATTTTGGAATGATTGCAATATCAAAAATGGAATGATTGCATATAATTTCAAGTTAAAATAGTTCAATTAATTTTATGTACATTGAAAAAATAAAATTCTACTTCGAAAAAAAATTCAACATCAATCTCAATGATTTTTTTGAAATTATTATAAAGTTTCAATGATTTTAATGAAAACAATCATCATGTGGACGTTTTCCTAAAATTTATTAAAGAGTGTCACGCGTCGTTTGCTTTTTGGTAATATAGATCATTGGAATTTTCGTATATCTGAATTTATAGATATCTGGAATGAAAATTGTCTACCGTCCTTAGAAAAATATGTTTGTTTTGTTGTAATACTATAACGAATATCTGAGAATATTTAGATAACTTTGTTTCATAAGTTTCATAATTTAAAATGTCTTTTTGATTTATTCGTATAATTCACACATTAATTTATATAATATACTTATTTATTTAATTTCATGTTTTTAAAAATAACTTACAAAATAAGTTTATTAGTTGGGCAAGGGGAAATCACACTAAATATAAAGAATAGAGGATACTATGAAAATGTAACAACCCGGTCAACGACCGTTAAGTTATAGCACGGAAGTTACTAATACATAAAAATTTTAAAAGAAATTTCGGCAGAGTTTTCATTAAAATATGAGAAACCCATACCTGCAAAACCTGTAAATCAAAACCTGGACAATTCAAAATTCATTTAAAACGATCCTGCAGGTGTAAATAAAAACAGGTATCCTATCCAAGCAGTCAAAAAGATAAGAACATCTCGAGATCTCAATTTCAAAGCTAAAATAGTTCAAACTAAGTTATTACAACGGTTTGTGCAGAAAGATATGCAATATGACTAAACTATAAAAAAAAGACACCAACGACGACACTAACAGGTCCCCACTAGGTCTATCCTCAACTGTTGGTCATCCATCCTAGTGCATACCTGCAACTATAGTTTGGAATCCATAGCCAACAAAAAACGAAAGGATGAGTCTATAAATACTCAGTAAGAAATCCCGCACGGGGTGCACACAACATATAGAACATACATGCGTTAATTAAAAGTCTATGAATAACATATACAAACAAAAGAGAATACATTCCGACTCGCGGGTATCTGAGCAACACGTTCCAAATTCTGTGGCAGTACTCGAAGAATCTCACTAGCAGATGCCGTGGAACTCCAAAGTCACTACCCGATCCCTTCTAGGTACAGCAGAGTGCCTAGACGCAAGGGCTATCCACTAGAGTCGCCCAGGCTATCTTGAGTCCCTCTAGCATGGTGGAGTCAATCTGAGCACATCAGATACCACGCACGACGCCGACCCGAGAGCGATCCAACCTGCTAGCAGCTTAGCAATTTCGGTTGCTCACTGCCTAACAAGTTCTCACTCCTACTCACGCAATAAAGGATCTCCGTCCAATGCGTCATTCCCCTATCACACCGAATGCATCCAAGACCACTCAGCTATGCTACCCGTAAGGACAACCAGGTCCCCAACTGATGCCATAAGATAAAAAATCTGTTACGCGACCATGTCGCGTAAGGCGAAGCACCTTGATATGTGGGTATAAGCTATGGAGTCGCTCGGGTGTCTTCTAGGGTATCTCTGGCGCGAGTGAAGCGAACAAGAACCAATAAATTTTCCCTACAGTTTTAAGCCAGCCGGCAGCTCGTCCAGCTGTAGGTGCAGGTATCTGTCCAAGCTTTAACGGATACGGTAGCCGAAGCCTAGATCACACTTCTGCTTGATAATTTGCAACTCGTACAGGCTGTGGTGCTCGAACTGTGCTATAGTTAGAAGTAGGCCAAATAGTATCTCGAGAAGCTCATAGGTCTAAGAAAAGGCCGCGGAACCCCAACCATGGTCGGCTACCCAAAAGGTGTAGAAGACGCTATGGTCACTTGTCTCCCTCAGGATGGTTGCAATTCATCATTCCACAAGTACAATTTCTTACATTTGACTACTCTATCCGTCAGAGAATGTTATCGCGTCCGGCCACCCCAATGGGTCGTTCAATGACGTGTCACGTAGC
The DNA here is from genome assembly GCA_037832605.1 of Cyclanthera cordifolia. Lineage (NCBI taxonomy): Eukaryota > Viridiplantae > Streptophyta > Magnoliopsida > Cucurbitales > Cucurbitaceae > Cyclanthera > Cyclanthera cordifolia. The sequence goes on along the minus strand of JBBMEG010018225.1, from coordinate 13,796 downwards.
AATAGACCTTATAGTCTATTGCAACCAGCCTATGGCGAAGCTGAGACATGCTAGGCCGTCTCGACATGCTCACACTATCAAGAAAAGTTACTCGAATGCAGAACAACATATAAAGCAATGCAACAGATCCTATGACCTATGCAAACAACTCAAGCAAAATATGTCATCTAAACAATGTCGTTTATGCAATTCATTCAAGATACTTTAAGCAACTAGGTAAAGCATGCTTTCTACGTATTTTAGATAATGCCAACAACATAGATCATGCAATTCTCACATAGACTTGGAAGCATATACATAATATTCAGTTCGTTACACAATTCAATTAAAACATGTCTTCATATACTTACCATGTAAGACATGCTTCAGTTTAGATGTTTAGACATACGGCTATACAAGAAAGCGTAGCTAACACATAATGAAGGATATAAGGCATTAGTACTAGTTTGATTTTAAGGTGAACAAGCCCGGTTACGGTCCCTTTGAAATGAATAGCTAGGAAACAACAACAACTCAATCCAAAACGACTTAACAAGCTTATGCCTCTTTTCCTACAAGAACCAAGGCCAACCAAAATAGTGCCGACCCCTAAGCAACTCACTTACAACTAAGCAATATCTTTCCCAAACTCCTAAATAGAAAACAAAGCAGAAAACAACGGCTATTGATGCAAAGTGAACTCCGAAACAGTTAAAACCAAGCTGAAACGACAAGCAATGTAACTTTTAGCCCCATTGATAATCTTAAATGACCAACCCGATGTAGAAGAAATGTTGATGGCCATGAAAAAACCTCCAAAAGCGATTTTATAACCCACCGAACAACAACGAACCAGGAACTTTACTCCTACGACGCTCTTGCTCCAAAACCTTCAACCTAAACGAGTCAAAACTACACGGTTAAGAGAGAAAACCAATTTAAAGAGAAGAATAACGAAAACGACACAAAATTAGCCAAGAAACGAGCTTACTCACTGTCACAAGCTGAGTCCACGCCCGAAACGCACAGCCACAGCTTCTGGATGCTGACACGCGACGCATGGAGAAACACCAAGCTTGATATTTTGCAATTACTTGCCGAAAATGAGAAAAGAGAGGAGGTTCGACAGAGCGAGAGAGCGCCGAGAGAGAGAGTTTGTGTGTTGGAGAGAGAGAGTGACGTGCGCGAGAGAGAAGGGGGGTCGGGCGAGTTTGTGATCGGGTGAGGGAGAGTGGGCAGTTCGGGAAAGAGAGAGAGAGAGCGAGAGAAAGAGAAAGAGAGGGAGAGAGAGAGGGAGAGAGGGAGGTTTGAATGGGTGAGGGAGAAAGGGAGAATAAGAGATAAGTTTTTTTTTTTTTCTTTTTAATTAATTTCTTTTTCCTTTTTTTTATAAACTAAAATATAAATAAAAACCCACTTACCCTTGGTTTGTCACAATACTCCCCCCTTAAAAGGCTTTCAACCTCGAAAGGTTATTAAGCTCGCACATCTCTAAGAACTTGAATTACACATCCTACTTCAATTTCCAAGTTCAAACCTCACTTGCCTAGACTTTCAAAGACATCTTTATAGAGCTAACTTCCTAACTGCGCAAAACACTACAACCACAATTCTTCCATTCTGATACCCAAAACTCTTTGTATTTGATTTACTCTCGAACAAAGAGTTCCATCCTTGAACTCCACAACCTTTTTAGGCATCCCAATGCTTAATGCTTAAAACGAACAAACCAATCATCGAACTAGCTTCAACATTCTTGAGAGGTAACCAAAGCATCTTAAAATCAACCTATTACATGTACTTAAACCAAACCTGAACGATAAAACTCTATGTAACCCCACCTAGTGGATCCTTAAATAACTGGTGCAAAATAAAAGGAACTAAAAGATGTTCTCACTCAACTACTAGTAAACAACAACCTTTAAACCATAAGGTTGAAACTTGAGGCCAAACTTGAAATAGATACTAGTAGCTAAGGCCACTTCTAAATTGCTCTAAGAGAAACACCACCTGCCAATTATGTTCTATGTTTCACACCTCATGTCTTGCACCATTTGAACACAGCTTAAGGCCCTATGGCCGAAAATGTTGCGTGTCAAAACACTTGGCCCAAAGGCCACTACGTCGCACAGGGCCAATGCTTTTACACAACTCGGAGCCAAAAACACGAGTGAGAAGTAACGATAGAAGACATTGGTTTCGTAACCAGGAGAGTTCTCATGGGAGCAACTAAGAAGTGTTTCCAAAACTTAAATTCTTCCTCTCCACAAACTACAAATTTGAACCTTAACAAGAGATCCTTTAATATTGCTGCTCGTTTTCTCCACATATACTTCGACCACGCTCACTTGCTCCTTCAAACTCTTGGCTAACCAATATTCAAACTTCAACGATCAATTTTGGAACACTAGGAGAAACCTTCAGCTGGTTCCTACCAAACAAAATAGTCAAAACAAAACCGACTAGGGGTTCTCTAACGATGACCGCAAGCATTTCACCACAATCGATGCGCTGATGCCCCCGATTGACCTTCTAACTCATAAGAACAGGTAATATCTGAAGAGATAGACCTAGCCGAATGAGCCATAAACCAAAGCTTAACTTCTCCTCGCTCTTAGAGGAAATGTAAAACAAACCAACTCTCTTGTATGAAAAATATTATACCCATAGTAGACCTTACTATTCTTTGGAGAATACATCTTCAACGTTCCTGAGCAGAGGCACGAAGTCAACACTCTCATCGGCATTGTCAACTCCAGGTAACATTGTGAAGTATTCGTCAAATTTTCAAGAATTAACTTTATCCTTGGAGTAGAAAACCGAATTACAACTCGGACCATACAAGGTTCTCTTTTCCTTAGCCACAACCTCTACACTGGTACGAAATACACTTTCTCCTGGCATCCAACATCGAGGTAGAATCCTAACTTCTACTATGCCATGGAATGATATCAAACTTATCCATAAGTTGGTCTAAAAGTTCTATTGCGAACAATCCTTCTATCAACTTCGCTTCCTAGAATGTCCACGTGTTGGGTCCCACCTAGTGGCAACCACCAACACAAACCACAAGGGTTCCAAACTCGCAACATTTAATAAAACTTGCAAAGTATAGCAACCTGCAAACTTTGTCTAAAAGCATGCACGTTCAAGGATTTAGAAAGAGAGAGGTACCTTTATTTACGACATCAGGATGACCATCTTTTCTCTCATAGGCAACAAGGACTCGACTTTGCTGCGAAGCAAGGCATTTGATATGGGCTTCTGCTACTACAACCTTATCCAAGGTTTAAGGACAAAGTTTTGCATAGTGGCCTTTTTCGCCACATAGTAAGCATATCTTAGCACCAAACTTGCATAACCCTAAATGATTCTTCCCACAGCCTTTTACATGAAGGTCGAGGCTTTAACGGTGGCACCTCCTTCGGCTCTTTACCTTTCAACCGCCCAAGAAGAGTCTTCTTTGACTGTTGTTGCTTGGACCCAGATGATCCTACAACCTTGAGCTTCGTGTTACTACATTAGCCTCAGAAGACCATCTACAACATGCATCTAGTACCCTGCTCATCAAGATTGTTTCAACAAATGATTGGGGTTTTCGGTTGTCTATAGAGCTATGAATCTCTCTTCTAAGTCTAGAAACAAAAAACTAAATTAACTGAACCTCTGAAGCAATCATTTCCTTAGCGAAATGGGCTGCTTGTGAGAAGTCTCTTTGATACTTCGCCACTGGTCTCTTGCTTTGTTTGAACCACAAGAACTTTGTCACATGCTTGTGCTTATCAAACTTTGAAAAGTACATCTCAAGGAAAGCCTACTTAAATTCTTCTCAAGGCTTCGGCTCATCGCATTCCGGAATGGCCTTAAGCTCTAAATCCTATCAAAGCTTGGTGTCGTTCTTCAATGTACACACTGCGCACCTGACTTTCAAGGCCTTAGGGCAGTCCAACTGTTTGAAAATTTCTTCTAAAGAAGACATCAATTTATGTGCCTCAAACGAACCCCCTAATAACGCATCAACACTCGGGGGACTCCATTCGTTGAAGTCCTTTAGATTCGTGATTGTTATGACGGGGTTCACGCCATTTCCATCAACATCCTTGGTGGCCTTAACTTTCAAAGTTGCGGCCACCACTTCTTCCACTGCACCCTCACATGGCTTGAAAGGTCGTCATGACCTCTGGTCCTAGACAACCAAATGGGGGAAAACATGTCAACTATTGTTGGTCTCAGTGGAGACTCAACCCCAACTAGCAACTCGCCTTCGGATGGAGCAGGCGCGACCTGAGGAACAAAAGGGATCGGCAAGGAATTAACATCTTGTCTGGGATCCTCTTCTGAGGAATCACCTCATCACTACGAGCCTCAACTTTTAGGGCTATATCACGAGCAAAGTGATCATGCGCCATCTCAATTCTCCCTATCTAATAAAAAGGTTAGTCCTTATAGGGACTCAAATAAAACAAAAAAAATACAACACACAATCATGCTATTCCAACTCAAGATTTGAGCATGTTTTTCTATATTTCTTAACCCTTCTTCTACTTGTTACCTAATGATGACCTGCAGTTGAAAACTCGAACCTACACAGCTTACTTTGTAAGCTAGTCTATAGAATCTTTGACTCAGAGCTCTGATACCAACTGTAACAACCAAGTGCACAATTTTTAAGTTATAGCACGGAAGTTACTAATGCATGAAAATTTTCAAAGAAATTTCTGCAGAGTTTCCCCTAAAATAGGGGAAACTTATTCCTGCAAAACCTATAAAACATAACGTGGACAATTCAAAATTCATTTAAAACAACCCTGCAGGTGTAAATCAAAACAGGTATCTTATCCAAGCAGAAAAACATATAAGAAAATCTCGAGATCTCAATTTCAAAACTAAAACAGTTCAAACTAAGTTATTACAATAGTTCGTGTAGAAAGATATGCAATAAGACTAAACTATAAAGAAAAGATGACAACGACGTCACTGACACGTCCCACTAGGTCTATCCTCAAGTGTCGGTTATCCATCCTGGTGCCTACCTGTAACTATGGTTTTGAATCCATAGCCAACATAAAACGAAAAGGCGAGTCTGTGAAAACTCAATATGAAACTCTACATGGGGTGCACGCAACATATAGAACAAGACATTCATTAATCAAAAGTCTATGACTAACATGTACAAACGAACGAGAATGCATCCCGACTCTCGGGTATCTGAGTCGCGTATTCCAAATCCTATCGAAGTACTTGAGGAATATCACTAGCGGATGTCGTGAAACTCCAAAGTCACTACCCGATCCCTTCTGGGTATAGTAGAGCGCCTAGACGCAAGGGCTATCCACTAGAGTCGCCCAGACTATCAAGGGTCCCTCCGGCACGGTAGGGTCAATCCGAGCACATCAGATACCACGCATGGCGTAGAGCTGAGAGTGATCTAACCTGCTAGCGCGATGCTCACTTTTGCCTTAGCAATTTCGACAGCTCACTGCCTAACAAGTTCCCGCTCCAACTCACGGAATAAGGGAACTCCGTCCAATGCCTGATTCCCGCTATCACACCATATGCGCCCAAGACCACCCAAGTATGCTACCCGTAAGGACAACAAGGCCCGCAACCGATGCCATATGACCCGAAAATCCATTACGCGATCATGTAGCGTAAGGCGGAGCACCTATCTCTTGTGCGAGTGAAGCGAACAAGAACCAATCAAGTTCCCTCACAGTACTAAGTCGGCCAGCCAGCAGCTCGTCCAGCTGTAGGTGCAGGTATCTTTCCAAGCTTTAGCAGAGACGCTAGCCGAAGCCTGGATCACTCTTCTGCTTGATAGTTTACAACTCGTACAGGCTGTGGTTCTCGAACTGCTATAGTTAAAAGTAGACCCAATAGTATCTCAAGAAACTCTTAGGTATCAAAAAGAACTGCGGGAACCCCGACTGCAGTCGACTACCCAACACGTCTAGAAGACCTTATGGTCATGTGTCTCCCACGAGCTGGTTGCAATTTATCCTTCCACAAGCAGAATCTCTTACATCTAATTACCGGTATCCGTTAGAGAATGTTGTCGCGTCCGGCCACCCCAATGGGCCTTTCCATGACGTGACACGTAGCAATAGACCCTATGGTCTATTGCAACCACCCTATGACGGAGTAGAGACACGTCTACGCCGTCTGGCCGACATGCTCACGCTATCAAGAAAAATGACTCGAATGCAATACAACATATAAAGCAATGCAACAGATCCTATGACCTATGCAAACAACTCAAGAAAGACATGCCATCCAAACAACGTCGTTTATGCAATTCATTCAAGATACTTTAAGAAACTAGGTAAAGCATGCTTTCTACGTATTTTAGATCATGCCAACAACATAGATCATGCAATTCTCACATAGACTTGGAAGCATATACATAATATTCAGTTCGTTAAACAATTCAATTAAAACATGTTTTCATATACATACCACACAAGACATGCTTCAGTTTAGATGTTTAGACAATCGACTATACATGAACACGTAGTTAATAAACAATGAAGCATACAAGGCATCAGTACTAGGTTGATTTTAAGCCCGGTTATGGTCCCTGTAAATGAAAAGCTAGCGGAACAACAGCAGCTCGAGTAAGTCCAAAGCGACTTACAAGCTTATGCCTATTTTCCTACGAGAACCAAGGCCAACCAAATTAGTGTCTACCCCCTAAGAAACTCACTTCAACTAAGCAATAGCCTTCCCAAACTTCTATATAGAAAACGAAGCTGAAAACAACGACCATTCATGCAAAACGAACTCTGAAACACTTAAAACAAAGCTAAAATGACCAAGCAATATAAATTTAGCCCCCAACGAAAACCTTAAATGACCAACTCGAAATAGAAGAGAGGTTGACAGCTATAAAAAACCTAAAAAAGCGATTTTATACCCCACTGAACAACAACAAACCAAGAACTTTTACTCTGACGACGCTCTTGCTCCAAAACCTTCAACCTAAACGAGTCAAAACAACACGGCTAAGAGAGAAAACCAATTTAAAGAGAAGAATAAAGGAAACAACACAAAATTAGCCAAGAAAACGAGCGTACTCGTAGCCGCAAGCCGAGTCCACGCCCGTAACGCACACCCACAACTTCGGGATGCTGAAACGGGACGCAAGGAGAAGCAGCTAACTTTGGATTTCGCGATTACTGGCCCAAAATGCGAAAGAGATGAGGTTCGACTGAGAGAGAGAGAGCGACACGCACGAGAGAGAGAGAGAGAGACGCGAGCGAGAGAGAGGGGAGGATCGTGCGAGCTTGAGATCGAGTGAGGCAGAAAGGGCAGTTCGGGAGAGAGAGGGAGGGAGGTTTGAGTGGGTGAGGGAGAAAGGGCAAAGAAGAGATAAGTTTTTTTTTTTCTTTTTAATTAATTTCTTTTTCCTTTTTTTTATAAACTAAAATATAAATAAAAGTCCACTTTATAAATCTCAAACCTGAGATCTTGAGAGTACACAGAACTAAGCCTTCAACCAGGTGCTCAACCCGTTCGGACATCCCATCAAAACATTTAATTGTTTTTAATAAAATTAGTTATTGGAAAGATTAAGGATTAAAATCAAACAAAATTGAAACTAAATAACTAAAATGATATTTAAACCTAATTGTACAGCATTTTATGTCTAATGAAACTAATTGTGAAGTAATTTAAATAAAATCATTTTTTGCATCATGTTGATTGCAAATAAGACCATTTTAGATTTGCACAGCCAAAAAAGCAAAAGAAAGAGGGTTGGGGCGTGCTTGAGTAAGAGGAGAAGAAAGAAGATCTAGGGCTTTATTTTCTCTCTTTTTTTTCACAATTAAATGGGTTTCTTTTCTTATTAATGAAAAAAAAAAATCCAATGACTTATCTTAATACACAAATCCCTTAACTATTTTTCATTATAAATTATAACTTTTCAAAGGGTCTACCTGAGTGAGGGATGGGAATTTTATGCTCTCAATTTATCTGAGAACAACCGTGCGTGTACATAGGGTTTTTAATTTCATTTTTGTCAATTTCGATTCAAACCAACCATAAAATCAATATCTATTTTTCAATAATAAATCCAAATCGATGTTCAATAAAAACAAAACCATTGATTTAATTCATTTTGTTTTCGAATGTGATTACAATTAGAAATTTAATTTATTTTTCAAATTTTAAGCTTTTTTTTTTTAGTAATTTTTTAATTTTATTTTACTAATCAAAAACAACATTTTCTACAAATAAATAAATATTTATAATAATTTTACATCGTAATTCACATCTATATTTATTCCTCAGTCAAATTTCAATGTTAATATATTTTTATTTTCTTTTAATATTTATATATTCAATTTTAGTTAATTTTTCTATCAAATTTAATTTAGAAGGTCAAGAATTCCATATTTGTTGTAATCTCTCAACATCAGTGAGTATCCAACGACTAAAATTGCATATATTCAATCACTAACAAAAGTAAACTTAAATTCTTTTAACACTCTTTTTTATCCGTAATTTTTCAAAAATATTATTATTACATTTATTTTTATTTTTTATTTTACATTAGTTCACACAACTTTTATATTACAAATGTGTGTTTCACTACACTTTCATAAGGATACTTTTGAACTTCTTTTTAAACGTGTCTAAACAACTTAGGATCATGTTGACTAAAAATTGATTTGACACTCTATAATGAGCTATTATTTGTAAGGTTTTTCTTTTTCATAATAAAAATAAATACATCCCGACATTTAAATTTGAGAGACAACAAAGAAGAAATTTCATAATTACATTTACTCGTAAATTTCAAATTTAGAATCACGAAAGGAATTTACTTTGAAAATTTTCAATTCTCTATGGTACGATATCATCCATTGACAATAAAATAGGAAGTTAAATTATATTTGTCCTATAATTTCTCTATTAACTTTTAATTTTGTATTTAATAGGCCGTAATTAAAATTTAAAATGTTTCTAATAAGTTTTAATTTTGATGTATTAAATTATAATATCCATCCTTGATTCTATATGACATTTCTTTTTCTTAATGAAAAGTCAGTTCATAAACCACCTACTACACACAAAGTTCCCAATCGTTGGACCGCATTAGACATAAAGTTCAATTTCTACCTAACATATAATTTCTTTTTATAAATATTTAAATATTATTAAATATAAAAAATCGAAAGTTCATGAATTATCGTGTCAAAAAAATTCAAATTTTTTTATTATTAATTATTTTTAAATTTCAAAAAATCTATTTTACAAAAAGTAATTGAAAGGTGAGGAGGAAATATTATTGGAAAACAAAATAGATTCAAGATTAGAAATTATTATCTCAAACTAAGTTTATGCAAGACATGATGACTATGAAGATGGGTAAAATGTTGTTGGAATGATTTTCATAATTACCACTCAACTATACATTGGTAAATTGAGAAAATGGAGGAGATCAAGTGGTGCATTATTTGGAGAAAGATAGGAAGATATAGTGCTTTGTGGATTAGAATATGTAAGGGAAATGGTAGAAGGAATTTGTTAAGATATTTTTTTATAATTTTATATTATACATTATCAAACAATAGATATTTTGGGTTTCTTTTTTGAGTTGAATAACATTTCAGCGGGATTCAAACCGTAACTTCTTGATTATAGATTTATATAATACATGATGTTATTGAAACACTCCTAATTTTGTTAGTTTCTTGTATTCGGAAAAGGTAGATATATTTTAAATGTATGTATCTAAATTGTCTAAATACACCCTTTATTGAATCATTTCTTTTTAAAATTTAGGCTTAATCATTATATACTCTTCTGAGTTATAATAACAACAAAAGTAATAATTCAATCGATATAAATATGTTTCTATGACTAAAATGTCATTATTGTTAGCCAAACAAAATAATGTTGAAGATTATGATCAAGGATTATAATTATTTATGGATTCTTAATTATTATATGGATTTGTCACTAAAGTAAGTGGTTCACATCTTGATATGCCTAATGACTAAGGTGGGATTCTTAGTTGTATATGTTTTGTATTATAATTGGAGATATTTTTCACGTGTGTGCGCTAAATTGTATTATAAGTTGAAAAAGTGTATGAGACACAAGTTGTGTTTATATATAAATGATAGTGATAGCTATCCAATGCGTATTGTATTGACATACACATTTATGGGTGCTTTGGACATAGACATATTTCACCACTAATTATTCGCCAACTATCCTTTGTTTATTCAAAATTTCAAGAATATGGTCTTTCAATCAAAAAAAAAAAAAAAAAAAAACTCTTTAAATTATATATATCATCTATTTGATCAAACATATGCCATTTGATATCAATGTAGCCAAAAATTTAGATTTAATTACGACAATGACACGACAAAATTATTTCACTAGAATTTTAAAGATAGAATCTCACCAAATTTCACAATATTAGAGATATCACGAGGCGGGGCAGGGACGAGGATGATTTTACCGTCCTCATCCCTGCTACTCATTTTAATCTCCATCATCGCGAAATTTTTTGTAAAATTTTGTGGAGAACAAGGTGGGGATTCTTCGAGAGAAATACATGTGCATCAAGTTCTTATCCGGAATTATTCACCATTTAATTCATTTTCTTTTCTTTTTCTTAATTCCATTTTTTACAGACTTTCTCAATATTAATTCCTTTCACTAAAGTTTAGATTTTTTTTTTAATTAAATAGTTAAGATAAATGTTTATTAGTTGCAATTAGATAGTTAATTATTTATGGAAATAAAATTTTATAGAAATTTATGTATATAAATACATAAAATAAAATAAAAATAATATAATATGTAAACGAGGCGGGGAATAGGGAATCAGTCCCTTGTTTGATCGAGGATTCACCGCCCTATTTGAGGGCAGGGCCCAGCGGGACTCTGACCTTGACCCCGCGGGAGCCTGATGGGGGATTCACCACCCCATGTAGAAAATAATTATTTTGATTAATTATTGTTAAAATTTTTGTGATTACATCCACGCTTCTATCGCGTTAATTACATGTTCATAGCCTAAATTCCCAACAACAACTACCTTTTGGACATGGAATCTTGTGTCTAAGGAAATAGTCCAAAGACACCTTAATAGGTTGAGAAAATCAAATGAATACCCTACGCTTCGACCGTAAAAAGCTTGATATACACTATGTTGTGTACCAGGCCTAATATTTGTTACACGATAAGCATTGTTAGTAGATATTAGTCAAATAAAAAATTGGATCACTGGATTACGGTTAAGAATATTCTTAAGTATATTAGGAGAATGATGAATTGATATGGACTCTAAAGAGTCTACATCACAATTAGTGTTCACCCTCAATGACACAGCTCTAGTTAGAAAAAGCATCGAGCAAAGATGCATCGCAGATGCTTGTGAAGCAGCAAAAGAGCCTAATAGTTAAGAAACTTCCTAGAAGATTTGGATGTGGTTTTGGGCATGGATAAGTCAATCGTATTCTATTGTGATAACAACGAGGATATGGCCAACTCTAAGAAACATAGAAGCCAAAAAAGAAAGAAGCTTATAAAGAGAAAATATCACCTTATCAGAGAGATAATGCATATGGGCGAGCTGGTTGTCAAGAAGATTAATACATTTGACAATGTTACTGATCCTTTTACGAAGGCTCTCCTGGATAAAGTTTTTGAGAGTCACCTAAGGATTTTGGGTCTATAGAAGACATCTTTTACGATCTAGAGAAAGTGTGAGACTTATTGTTTTAGCTAAATATGTATCTTACAAGGGGTTTAGTGCAAGTGGAAGATTGTTAGGTGTTGTGCTATAAAGCCCTAGTAGTTTGTATTTTAATAACATGCACTTAATGTTTGAGATTTAATGTAATATTTTAGTGATCAATAAAGATTATTATTTTTATTAATTGTGTCTTTAATATTAAATATCATTCAGTCTTATCGCATTAATTAGATTAATGACGATATGTCAATGGTTAGGAATTACAATAGAACAAGTACGTGAGACATACAAGTGAATCTAGTTCCAAGTTAATAACCTAAGACCTCTATAATACATGGAATAAGGCAATGGCCCCTTAGTCTTGGTAACACTATTGGTACGACCCGCTTTGCAAGAGTTGCAAAAAAACTGATCATTATTTATATGGAGGCATGTAAGTGGGGGTGCTTATACAAACATAAGTTTTTAGCATAGGACTTGACCAGAAGTTTTATGATCGAGCTAGGAATTTCTTTATAGGCTTGCATCAACTACTTCACTAAGGATAATCGTATGTCGATGTGATCTTAATCTTGAATAGGTTGCGAACTCCTACTTTAAGAAAGCGTCATTTGATGTGCATGGGTGAGACTTGCCAAACAACATTAGGTAAATAAGCCTACCATATTGGAGATTGTCATAGTGAGTAACTGGAAACGCAACGTCACAAGAAGAAATTCATGACTTACCTGATATTGAAAAAGATGTAGAGTTTTTCCCTTAAGAACCGATTCCAAGGCTTGAACAAAAAGATCGTGCCTCTCACTGGTTCGAGAGGACATTGGTTTATAGTTAGACTATAAACACTTGTTCATTAGACAAATCAATGACGCTTGAGAAGAAAGATGTAACCATAGGGGTAAAACAAAAATTTTGACCCAGTTGTGAATTACGAACAAGCTCTTGAAGGATCACATGGGAGATGACTGATTATATCCGTGGACATAACTTGTCCTATGGTGCGAAAGAATTCAACTTAGGCCTTTAGTGCAATAAACCTGATGTTAACGAGAAGAGATCGAATCCCAAGTCCTAATAGCTTTTAACTCGAACCCTAAACCAACAACAATTTTCTTTTTAAAAATATATTGCAAATTTTCATTCAAAAAATAAAGATGTATTAAAGTATGAGCCATACTATCTTTTCTTTTCTTTTCTTCTTGAATCCAAGACATATATTTTAGTAATTCCTAAGAAAGCTTCTTCTAAATCCATTAACTTGGACAAGTACTTGTAACGTCCCAGATCATAACAGTTGAGTTATACCACGAAGGTTACTCATGTATAAAAAAATATATTGCAAATTTTCATTCAACAAATAAAGATGTATTAAAGTATGAGCCACCCACTATCTTTTCTTTTCTTTTCTTCTTGAATCCAAGACACATACATTTAGTAATTCCTAAGAAAGCTTCTTCTAAATCCATTAACTTGGACAAGTACTTGTAGCGTCCCAGATCATAACTGTTGAGTTATACCATGGAGGTTACTCATGTATACAAAATTTATTAAATTTTCAGTAGAGTTTTCTCTAAAATATGGAAAACTCATACTTGTAAAACCATAACTATGAAATTCTTAAAATTAATTTCAACTAATAAGACTTTCAAGTATAAATCAACACATTTAATCTAGGTAGAAAAACATAAATATAAATTTCATGATCTCGGTTTTCAAACTAAAATAGTTTAAAAATCTAAAAAATGATTATAAATAGTTTATGTTGAATGATATTCAAAGCGTCTATAAATATAAAAACCCAAATAGAGACACGACAAACTTATCCTCCCTAAGTCTATCCTCAGCTACCAATCATCCATCTCGGTGCGTACCTGCAACAATGATTTTAAATCTACGACCAACATAAAACGAACGATGAAACTATGCAACTTAGTAAGAAACTCCTCATGGGGGTGCACACAACTTATTGAAAGACATGCATAATCAAAAGCCTGTGAATAGTGTCACGGTCCTGCTTGTCTAGTGCGTGTTGCACATGGCCGCATGAACCTTTACACCCCTTTTCATCATGTCTTTATGCTATTTTGTTAGTATTGCA
>JBBMEG010018214.1:0-25093 GCA_037832605.1 Cyclanthera cordifolia | reverse complement strand
TGTGTCCAATATTTTTAAGAGTCTTCCTGGTACTCCTCACAATCAATGAAACAAATAGAAAGGTTAGAGAGATCTTAAGAGAAATGAACAAGAAAGAAACACAAGAGAATAACTTACTTGGAAGAACGAAGAAGAAAAAGAGGGCGAGAGACGAAGCTCCATGAAAATCGCTAGAGCTTTGCTCATCACAACAGGCAGCATTCGAGAGAGAAGAATGAAGAGCAACAATTCAAACAACAAGGATTTTGTTCACTCTCCATGAAGCTCAACGTGGCAACATGTGTGGTAAGCGTTCGATGGCAGAACCAAACTGTGTATTGATCACGTTCGATGAAGGTTTGTGCGACCAACGATCCTTCTAGAAGATAGGTTTGGGTCATTCCGGTGTGGACTTAGGCTCGGGCACAATTTTAGGCTCGGTTTTAGATCTGAAGACCTCCTTGTTGAACCCTTAATGCAGTTCAGTAAACAATAGAAGTTTTGATCTTTCTAAGAAATTGAAATACAATTAAAGGCTTAAGTTGTAAATAATATTTAATATCTAACGTTTCAAGAGTTTCGATATATCCTCACCTTTCAAATTGGGTGTGTTAAGTTTGACATATTTGAAATAATTAATTTAAAATAAAATTTAAATTTTATGTCTAGTAATTTTAATTTATTATGCACTTAATCCATGGATTTTTTTTTTAATTAGATAATAGATTTTTAGAGTTTGGATGAACTGAAATTTTAATTTAACTTAAAAAAAAAATCATCTAATTTTCGGTTTAACATTCAAAACTCAAAAAAAAACTGTTTATATATGAAGTTGGTTGGGATAATAAATTCTGACGTCTCTATTATAATTATTACAATTTTTTAACATTATTTTATACAATAACAAAATATGAAATATTGAAATTGATTAAAATCTATTAATTTCAATTCACTTGATTAATATCTATCAATTTTAAAATTATCAGTTTCTCTTACTTTATTTGATTGAATCTTATCAGTTTTGTGATAATCACTTGAATCAATTAATGTTTTCTATATTTATTTTCTTTTTTCTTTTCTTTTCTTTTTTTGACATCTAATGATTTTGATTTTTCCTTTTTTTTCCTACTAATGAAAAAATCATACACAAACCCACACATATATATATTTATGAAAAGTTTATATAAGTTTTTTCCTTTTTACTATGTGATCTAATAAATTTGGTCTAGGTTTGGAAATATAAGTGAAATCTTGATTATGAGATGTGAGGATAACATTATTTGAGACAATTTGGAGTGTAAATTGTTGCTATATTACATGATAAACAAAGTCTCACATCGCTAAGTTATGGGAAAGAACTCAAGTATATAAGAAGGGGACAACTCTTCCATTGATACGAGACTTTTTGGGTGATGACAAAAAAAACAAAGTCATGAGAGGTGATTCCCAAAGTGGACAATATCATATGATTGTCGACCATTTTAGGTCAATCAATATGAAGGTTTGTGAACGCTCGTTGTCATTAAACATAAAAACATGAAAATTTTATTGGTGATAAATTTGCAATTTTTTAACATTATTTGATTGAATCCTAACAATGATATCAGCATTCACTCTTTTTGTACATATAAGAGAAAAAGAAAGAGTGTAGTCATAATTAGTAATATATTTAAAGTCAAATGATCATTGAAGGACAAGATTACATCTTTATGAAACAGCAAACAAACAAAAAAAAACAAAGTTAACACAATTGTGGGATACCACCACACACTAACTGCTAGATGCATATTATCAAAAGATAACTTCATCTAAATACCTTTTATTTTTTAAAACAAAAACACGTATTAACCAATCCGAGCATAGCTTAATTGATTAAATTCAAACTAAACTTTATTCATTATAGTAAAATCCTTATTTTTTTTAAATGAAGCATTGAGTAAAAGAGTTGGCTAATAAGGCCACTCTCCAACCCAATTGCCAGGAGGATCATAGTTGCAAGAGACAAACCACCATCCATTGTTGCACTGAACTCTCGCGCACCCGACACGAGTCGAACTTCGCCAAACGACTTGCGTGTAATGGAGACATTCGCCCCCGACGCAAGCATTGCTCGTGTAGCTATAATAAGGCTTCTCAGCCACCCATAAGTTCACGGCAGCAGTGCCAGAGAAGGTGCCCGTGCCTTTTGCAAGGTTCTCGCCGTACGGACCATTGGAATGCTGCAATATGCAGTCGGCTTTGCGAGAGTTGGCGTATGTTAGAGCGTATGCAGCGAGAGTGTTGTTCCATACAATATTTGCAACCCCCACTTGTGATCTAGCTGAGTTGTGGCTGTTGACATAATCTTGGGCTGAGTTTTGTGCATTGGAAGACTTAACCAAAAGGGTTAGGAGGAGAATGGAGAGTTCAAAAAATCCCATGAGTTTGAGGAAATACATTTTTTTTTTTATCCTTCTTTAATTGAGGGTTTGGATATGGAAATGGAGCTTAAGGTTGAACTATTTATAGAATTGGTGGTTCAATGTATTTGAGTACAATAAGGGTTGAAACTATAATTTTTATTTTTGTTCAAGACTTTGTTTAAAAACAACCATTTGAGTGTTGATATATTATATTAACATGTTATTACACACCTACTCAAAGCCTATATGCAACTTTTTTCTTAAGTTTATTTTTTAGTACGAAAGAAAATGGTAAGACACACAGCAAATTGGCTTGATTTTTTAAATAAAAAATATATCAAATTAAATCTTAATTTTTAGAATTTCACTTAAATTTTAATAATATAAGTAAAAAATAATTATTATAAATATATATATATATTTTTAGCTATCAAACATGCATTAGACACAAAATTGTGGAGGTGGTAAAGTGAATAATAATAGTCATTGCAAGCAAAGGCAAACTTAAGTGGTTAAATCTTCAACAGAAACATTCCCTGTGGACCGAAACTTTGCGGTCACCGTCAGGTAAGCCATAGAAAGTATAATATTATGGTGAGTATGTGCGTTTACCAATGGCATGCAGTTCCATGTGCAGTTTTCTGAATGACGAAGAAAACCACGGATTAACGATTAAAAAATCACTTCTTAAAAGTACACTAACCTGTAGTTTTATACTTAAAATTGTTCTCCTTATATTCAATTTGGTTATCAAATTTTAATTTTGAATTTACCAATTTAAACTTCAATTTTTTTTAAGGTTTTTAAGTAGCTTTGCTTGTGGAAGACCAACGAGAACATAGATATGACGGTATTATGTACGACTTAATGAGCAAAAGGTTACAGGTTTAAAATTTTTACACTCGGGTGAATTTTGTTGAATAAAAAATGTTTTACATGCGGAAGTAAGGCTGTAAATATGAAATGGTAACTCAAGAAACTTGAAGAGTTGGTTGTGATTAACCAAGTAATTTGTAGTTTACCTCTAACTAACTAATCAATGAACAAGAATCAAAATATAAGAGTCAACAAGCGTTGTGGGTGAACAAGGTTTATAATCTATAAATGGAATGCTTGGAAATAGATTTATTAAACCTCGTTTCATAATCATTTGGTTTTTAAATTGAAGTATACTCGTACTATTTCAACACATAATTTTTATAATTTTGATATTTATATCTTACCTTTTAAAAAAACAAATCAAATTTTAAAACCTAAAAAAAATACCTTCAAAATATTTGTTTTCGTTTATGGAATTTGTTTTTAGCATTCACAAACTTAATTAAGAGGAGATTAAAAATATGTAGAGAATTTAAGTAAATAAAAGATTAAATTTTAAAAATAAAAAACAATTATTAAACTGGTCTTAACTTTTCATCTTTCATATTGTAATCAGACGCGACAGAGTTCTTCTTGACCACTCGCTCTAAATAAAACTTCTGCAGCAGCTCAATTAATAGAGTAAATCTCTCTTGATTGAACTACTATAAACTAACTTATGTATGTTTCATTCCTTCTCTTTGCTCTGTGTGTGTATGTGCTTCCTTTCTTATTTGTTTCAGCCATGTTTGAATATCAGAGAACATATGGGAAAAGTTGTTGTTGGCTGAGAAATTTCGGTCAAATCATAAATTGTCATATCATTATCTCAAATTTAATGACAAAATTAAATTAACTTTTGAGACAATATTTCTCAAAATTAAATTGGATCAAAAGTTTGTTTTATTTTGAAAGTGTGTCAAAATTAATAAAACTCAAGTTTAATTGGTGGCCCAAGTTCATATCGAGACCCATGTCGGGTAAACAAGTCCAATGTGCTAAGCCCAGAACTTAAGCCCAAAAGCTCATCAAGGCCCAAGCCCAAGGTCCATGGAAGCTTTATAAGTAGGGAAGTTTTCCTTCATTTTTAAGATCTAGAGACTTGAAACTACAGAGAGAATTCATCAAAACAGAAGACTCCAAATTTCTAAGGATCAAAAGATACATAGAAGGTGAAGCGATTTCATAAGCAAGTCGCTCAAACTTGAAAAACACGCATCATATTTATCACAAGCAGGTCATCAAAAAAGATCAACAAGTCAACGACCGATCCCACGATCAACGAGTCAACGACCGATCCAAAGATCAACAGGTCAAAGATCGATCCAAAGATCAACAAGTCAGTGACCAACCATAAAAAAAAACCAACAAGCCAAGGCCAATCAAACACCAACAAATTCAATCTCAAGAACAAGCTGCAAAGCCCTTGAGACAATTCTACATTCGAGAATAAGCTGCGAAGCCCTCGAAGTATTTGTATATGAGAGAGAAAGAATCAGAGGAACACATTAGAGATTGTACCCCACATTCGCACATAATCAAATCAATACAAATATATATTTCTCATTTACACGTGTCTTGCTCTCCTATTTCGAAGTGAATCTCGTCAACATAAATCAACACTAAAATTGTGCAGAAGCAGTGATAAAATATAAAAGTGAACTATCAGCTCGAGAATTTCGTAACTTCCAATTTAATAACGTTTCTTTTAAGCTATCATAACGTGTAATAGGCGCTTGTCGAAGGTCATAGATTGCCTTATTGAGCTTACAAACATAATGAGGGTGCACAAGATCAACAAAACCTTGTGCTTGTTTCATAAATACATCTTTAACAAGCTTGCCATTGAAGAACACATTATTGACATCCAGCTGTCTTATCGTCTAGTTTCTCATCTGTTGAGAGTTGTGCCCTAAAGGCATAGTAGTTTGTATATTTAAGAACGAGCATTTAATGTTAGACATTTAATGTTGTTTTCAGTTATTAATAAAATTTATTATTTTTTCATAAATTTGCGTATTTAATATTCAAACGTCATTCAACCTTATCACATTAATTGGATTAATGTCGATAAACCCTTGGTTATTAATATGAACACATGGACAAGTATGTCAGACATACAAGAGGATCTAGTTCCAAGTTTATAACCTAAATTGTCTACAGTATATGGACTAAAGCTAGGGTGCCTAAGTCCTAGTAACACTGTGGGTGTGGCCCGCCTTGCAATAGTTGTAAACAACTTGATCTTGGTTGTTTATGTAAAGACATTTGAGTGGGGGTGCCTATGCAAAAAGAAGTTTTTGCATA
Source organism: Cyclanthera cordifolia (assembly GCA_037832605.1). Lineage (NCBI taxonomy): Eukaryota > Viridiplantae > Streptophyta > Magnoliopsida > Cucurbitales > Cucurbitaceae > Cyclanthera > Cyclanthera cordifolia. The sequence continues at coordinate 19,547 of JBBMEG010018214.1, read as the reverse complement.
TGACTAGACCATAAGTTTTATGATCGAGCTAGTAATTCTGTTATAGACTCATATCAACTACTTCGTTAAGTGTGATCGTATGTCGATGTGATCTTAATCCTGAATGGGTTGCGAACTCCTACTTTAAGCATTCTTTGATGTGCATGGGTGAGACCAGTCAAACAACACTCAGTCAATAAGATTCCCACTTCGGGGATTGTCGTAGTTAGTAGTTGGGAAAGCAACGTCACAACAAGGAATTCACTCCTTCTCTAATATTGTGGAAGATGTAGAGTTGCCCCCTTAAGAACTGATTCTAGGACTTGAACAAAGATTACTCGTCTCTCATTGACTCATAAGACACTAATTTATAGTCTGACTATAAACATCTTGTTTATTAGAGAAATCGGTACCGCTTAAGAAGAATGATAAATAACAGGGGTAGAACAAATTTCTTATCCCAGTTGTGAAAAACGAACAAGCTCATGAAGAATCATATAACTTGTCCTATAGTGCGAGAGAGTTCAGCACAGCCTTTAGTGGAATAAGCCTAATGTTAACGAGTAAGGATTGGATCTCAAGTCGTTGTAGCATCCAATCTATAGGTCCACCGGTCCCTAGGCTAGCTCAATTGTTGGTAAACTATTTTATTAGAGAATGAATTTGAAGAGTTCATATTCACAAATTAATTATGTTGGACATAATTAATAGGAGTGTTAAGTTTAATGGATAAGCTTAACTAATTAATATATTTGATATATTAATTAAATATTTTGGATAAATATTAATAAAGATAAACTAATTTATTGGATAAATTAATTACAAATAATTATTGAGAAAACACAGCTAATAATATGTTAGACATATTTAAAGTTTAAAAATTATTGGATAATTATTTAAAGTAGAATTAATAAATATATTAGACATATTTGTTTAATAATTATTGGATGATTATTAAATGGAGAATATTAATTAAATATGTTGAGCATATTAATTTAATTAATATTTATTAGAAATTAGTATTTGTAGAAAAATTAATATATTTGATATATTAATTGTAGAGATTTATTTCTTATAATATATTGGATATATTATGAAATTTATTGGATAAATATTAATTAAAAATAAATAAAACTAATTTTAAATTGGAGTGGGGAAATCTTTGATTTTTCCTAATAAATTTTTATTGTTGGATATTAAAAGATATTCTATTTTTTCTAATTTAAAGATTCATTTTTCTACTATAAATAGGAGGCCCGGAGGTTTTCATTCTCATCCCACCCAATTGAGAGTAACCTAATTCTCAAATAGAGAAATATCTCTGCAATTGAGTTCTCTTTTTCCTCCTGAGAAAAATACTTCCAAGCTCCTTTCTCTAAAAAAACCTCCCACCAACCACTCACTACAGCATAGAGATATAGTCGGGAAGATTGGAGGAGACTAATCAAGAAGGTCTAGGGATTGATCGTGATCCTACTCTGCAGGTTCAGAGAATTGATCGTGATCCTCTCCAACGTAAAGACCCGCAAGAATTGATCAGAGGTATCAACCAAGGTGAGTTGTTATTTATAACATGTCAATCACCTAGAGTAAATAGCATGTAGATTAATTGAATTAATCTAAAGTTTATTAATTAGATTAATTAATGTGAAATTTTTGTTGTTCACACGCTTCCGCCGCATTTAAATGCATGCACCTACCCCACAATTCCCAACATTATTATCGTTATTGCAAGGATTATACAAATTGTAGGAGCTTTAACAACAGGACTAAATGTCTCATGAAAATATACACTAGGTATTTTTTTCAAACCCTAAGCTACCAACCGAGCCTTAGAGCGTTCAACAGATTCATCAGCTAAATGCTTTAACTTAAAAACCTAGCCACCAAAGTCCATGTATTATTTCTTTGTAAAGCAACCATTTCAGCATTCATGTCTTTAACCCAATGAGAATGTGTCAAAGCCTCCTTTATTGTCTGTGGCTAAACAATATTAAAACCAAAAACATTCACCCAAGAAAGACGAAAGAACCTTAGGATTGCGAATACCACTCTTACCACGCATTTTCATTGGATGTAAATTATTAACTTTAGGTGTTACAATCGGTTCCTCAGTGAGACTTGGAGGATCAACTGAATTCAAAGCAACAGACTGATTTTGTTGAAAATTACTAGATTTTTTGTTAAGAGTTGCAACACTCATACCCGGTGAAGCAAGTGTAGAATCAGAAACACGTACTGAAAATACATCATCTAAGCTTGCAATGGTTGTACCAACTGGTAAGGAAGTAGAACGAGAGGAAGATGAACTAGACTGAGGAAATGGTAAAGCTGTAACTATCGTTTCATTAACACGAATCATAAGAGATGTCAAAAACAGCATGACTAGATATGTAGACACGACCACTAGAGCTTAAACATTTATATCCTTTATGAGCTGAGTTGTATCCTAGAAAGACGCATTTAGTACTGTGAAATTGAAATTTATGACTTTGATTAGGACAAAGACATGGAAAAACCGCATAACCAAAACACTGAAACAAGGAATATTCAGGAATAATGTTAAAGGCTTTTTTCCAAGGAGATATATTACCCAAAATATGAGTTGGAAAATTGTTAATAATACAGACAGCTGATGAGAAAGCTTCCCACCAATAAGATAAGGGTAAACGAGCTTGAGCAAGCATAAAGAGACCCATCTCAACAATGTGCCTGTTTTTAAGCTCAACAACACCATTTTGTTCACATGTATGAGAACAAGAATGATGAAACTCAATACCTTGTTATTGAAGAGGAGTAACAAACGACCGAAACTCTCCTCCCTAATCAGTTTGCTAAGTTTTTAGATGAGTCCCAAATTTATTTTCAACAAGAGACTTGTATTGAATGAAAGAAGATGAAACTTCATTCTTTGTTTGAAGAGGAAAAATGTATGTAAGACGAGTAAAATTATCTACAAAACTCACATAGTAACGAAACCCAGAGGTTGAAGATATTGGTGTAGGTCCCTTATAAGTTACAATAAACAAGTTCTAAAGGTGAAGATGTTTTTGATAAGGATGTAGAAAACGAAAGTTTATGGGATTTACCATATTGACAAGCACCACAAAAAGATTGTTCATTAGCAATAATGGGAAAATTGCATGGTTTTAAGACAGTATTAACCAGTACATTAGATGCATGACCAAGGCGACAATGCCAAATTAACATTGACACTTTACAAGAATCAGAAATAAAAACAAAAAGACACGACTCTTTGGAAGAGAGCAACAGAGATTGAATAGAACTAAAGAAACAAGACTCTGAATAGCTTTTATTGGAATTGGAAATATGACTATTTCTTGCAAGAGGAAGATCCAGCTGGTACAAACCATCTTTGCGCTTTCCTTGTAAGATAACCTGTTATGTGTTTTTATCCTTCACAAAACGATTTAGAGGATGAAACTAAACATAATCAGCATTATCTGCAGTCAATTGAGATATACTAAGAAGATTCCTCTTAACCTCAGGCACATGAAGAACATTATTCAAAACAACTGGCAGACCAGATTGTTTTAGAGAATTAACAATTGACGTACCAATATGTCTAATAGCTAATTTTGATCCATGAGTAACAGTTAATGAATTTTTACTTTTATAATCATTCTGAATGGACAAGTTCTCAATATCAACAGTTATGCGATAAGTTGCTCCACTGGTCAGCCAACCAAAGAGGATCATTTACAACTTCTAGAGACTCCACATATGCAGAATTTGTATTGTTGTTGTTTGATCCCGTCAAATTAGTACTACTCAGGCCATGAGAATTATTGTATTGTTCATCAAATCTTGAGTAAAAGAATCGAGATGTTTGTCCATCTGTATTGTAGAGTTGACAATGCAGACTGTTTTGCTGATTTTGATTTTGAATACCATTTGAAGACTGCCCTGAATTCAAGTTTTGAGGATAGTAGTTCTGCTGATTATTTGGACTACGATGAATATTAAACCTGCCTCCTCTACCTCGGCCATTTCCTCGGCCACGAGGAGTAAAATTTCCATAACCTTTATTGCATGAGCTTTGCTGGTTGCTACGATTTGAACGATTAGTTTGATTTTAGCGATTTTTCCCCTAGGAATGATTAATCTCTTGTCTATAAGCCAAACTTGCAGATAGATCAACCACATCAGTAGAAACAGAAGTATATCGAGCTAACTTGCCCTCAAATGTAATCAACACTGAAATAAAATCTAACCCGGATTTGAACTCTTTTTTTTTATTATTGAACAAACTACACAAATATAGTATGCATCTAACCCAACGAAAGCATACGAAATCACATCATCAAGAGAAATAGGCTTACCTGCAAGTTTTAGACCCTCTGAGGCTTGCTTCATGACTGTCCAATAGTCTGCCATTTTAAGAGAACCCTTTTTTGTATTCTGTAAAATTGCACGGAGCTGATTGATGCTAGCCTTACTCGACGCACCATAAAACTTTTCTAGAGCTTTCCAGACTTCATTAGAAGTCTCAAAACCAACTACATCTACAGCAATAGATGGAACCATGGACCCAAAAAGCCATTCACATAAGGCTTCATCTACTACAACCCATGATACAAACAGCGGATTAGGCTCTGTTTGCTTCTCTTTTTCAGAACCGACCTCCATCGTCACTTCAGGTTTCTTTTACGTACCGAGGACATGACCCTCAATACACTATCTTCTAAGAATCATCATAACCATCCCTTTCCATAGAAGATAGTCGCGTTCATCAAGTTTCACAGAAAAGTACCGAACCCAAAGGATGCCCAAGAGACGAATTCAACATACTCGTCGTTAAAACTTGAGCTCCATAATTGAGTGTCTGAGGAACCCCACCAGAAGACTGCGACGAGCTATCTTCTATAGCTCTCATAGCATCTTAAGTGTAGAAAATGTAAATTTAGCAGTGAACAGTTCTTGAAGAAGAAAGATTTCCAGAAGGAATTGATTCATTGAATTGCACAGCCAGAGGCACAATATAAATACACAGTGTGGCGAAGAATTGTTACCACAAAACAAACAAAAAAAAATAACGCATATATTCACTATTCGACAAAGGATAAATAAGAAACAAAAGTATTAGAAAAGGAACGCTGATGTTTTGAATAGAAATACCAGTCATGAAACGTTGTCGTTTTGTGTAGATATTATAACATTCAACAAAACTCTAGTAATCCAACCTAAAATATAAGGGTTGAGTTTTTTTTTTTTTTTTTTTTGTATGGTTGGAGTTAAAAGAACCGACCAAATAGGGTCGATTTTAGGGTTGGGAAAGTCTCATATCAAACCGAACCAAAACGAATTAAGTACATTCATTAGCTCATGCCTCACTCCTTATTCAATTTGTTGGACATCTCTCTATTCGCTCACACTAATTTTTTTGTTTTGACTTTCATTTCGACTTTCACGGTTCAACAACGTCATTGATGAAGCAGCCAGTGTAAACTCCAAAGACTTTCTATTAATTCGACACATGATATTCAAATGATTTGAAAAATTATTAAATTTCATCTACGAATCCAACTATCTAAGTATTTGTAACATGGAATGCTTACTCGATGCATGTATTTAAAAGAGTTATAACTGCAAAGTCAAACTTCAATATACTTAAATAATCAAATAGCAAGGACTTTAACATAAATAAATCTAAAATAGTTAAGTCTTTGACCAAAGTTTGCGAACACTAAAAATGAAATAAACTAAAGTAAATAATCATAAATACAAGTAATCAGCATGCAGAAATAAATGACTCTAAAACATAAAACAAGGAACTACCTAGCCATTCCCTTAAAAAAATGTTATAAGCTCTTTTCCATCAAGCCATCTTGGAAGAGTCCATGCTTACTTGGTGGAAACAACTACATTAAGAGTGAGTGCAAAATATACTTATTAAAAACCCCCAGTTGGGATACAATATATACAGTCTAGCTACACATACAAGTAAATACGTGAACAACTAAACTCATCTTCATTACAATAACTAACTGGATAAAGAAGTACGATCGCTACATGACCTGGAAACACGAAGTGCCTTTAGCCCGCACATGCTTCCCTCGTGAGGCCTCACTGTGCACCTCTCCCAATGAATGACTTATGAAGTACGCTACATAGCTAAGAATAATGTAGCGCCTTTAACCTGTAATGATTAGTGAACACACTACCACTAATCAATGTGTCTCATGGATAACCTTGACGAAAATGGCGCTAGAGAACAATAAGATATTATGTACTAACATCAATTGTTTGGCAGAGCCATTTCCTCGACACTTAGTGCGTGTACACATACATCGCATGCTATTGCAAACTAGTCAATGTGTATGCCCAAGCTGCTTTAATCTAGATCTACATGCCTGCTTAGACTTAAGAAATGTGCATATAAAACATAACAGGTAGGAGTGATTTCGATTTGGTTTTATTGGTTTTTGTGCCAAACCAACATCTGAACAAATAACCTCGTTTTTTCAAAATTGAGTCCAAATCGATGTCCAATAAAAGACAAACATCCTTGGTTTGGTTTTTAATTGTCTCAGTTCGTTTTTTAATTGTTTACATTCATTTTTTTTTTTTAATCCTTCATTTTTTGTTCTATTTCATGTTTTGATTTCAATAAGAATTTGGTTTATTTTTAAAAAACATTTGTCTCATTTTTAATTTGATTTTTAATTGTTACTAATGGTTTTTATTTTACCAACCAAAAACAACATTTTTAATATTTATTATAATATTTACAATATTTTTGTTTCATGTTTCAGGTTTAAATTCGCTCTTTCATTAAACCTAAATATAATTATTATTTTTTTAGTACTTATATATTAGCTTTTGTTAGGTTTTTTGTTCGTTCTTCCATCAAGAATTAAAATTAAACCAATATATTTCGGTTTTATAAAATATCAAACTAAATGATGAAATATTGTTCTAAAAAACTGAAGCAATTCATTTGATCAATTTGGTTTCATTCACTTTCTTTGATTATTGATTTTTCCTTTCACTCCTAATAACTAATGTTAGCGCTACTCAATAAACTTACACTATGATCAAAGTAATGCCTTCCACAATGCTACAATCTAGGCATTGATAGGGGCGACATATACATCACATCTACAATCGCTAAAGGGGCAAATCTATTCCATCTTCAATCCATGAAGGTGGCATAATGACACATTCGCTACATCCTCTTGATCATGATGACACCTAAATAGTTTTATTTAAAATATAACATGCTCATTTCTAACAAATTACAATATCTTGCTTAAAAGCACTAAAGTGCGTCATCCTAGTAGGATACAACAATATACGAGATCAACCAACTCACATATTATAAATCAATAGATAAAATACATGTCATCCCATAATACAATACATGCATAATTCACGGCAGAATTTAGAGCAATGATTAGAACATCTAAACATTCCAAGAGGTGTCATCCTAAGAACTCATACACGTATTCAACTCAAAAAATCATCATACAAATACGCAAGTATATACACGAAGAGTGTAAAGGATCCACCTAACTCTACGTAAAAGGTCCTTACTTAGAAAGTAATATAGAATGCTTCCAACAACATCTCAAGAAACATCATAAAATCATAAATAGGCAAACCTTGAAGAAAAAAAAAATCTAACAGAATCCAACATGGACTCATGTTGTTGAGGTTGCTTTGGCTAACCTTTGGACTTCCGCTGTGGCGGCCTAAAGTTCTGATGCTCGTACTCACAAGGAAGACTTATCTATCAGTTATCGGCTTCGTCAGGAGTTTGACTTCTGCTAAAGGGAAGCTGAATAATATCTCATTCTTGGTCAACTTGGTGAAACACTCTTCTGCATTTGTAACATTAGAGAACAACTCTGGCGCGGCTACTATTGGTTGGGCGTCTTCTTTACCGAACTTTGAGTCTGGACTTCCTAGTGATCTGGTGCAGGTTGCTTATGATTCTTGCATCTTCCAAGGTGTATTTGGAAATGACCTTCATGTTCGGGCTTCTCCATCTAGGACTGAATTTATCCAAGTCGAGCTCAGTAGGCCTACTTCCAGTAAGTACGGTACTTGATGACTTTGTTTTTTTCTGCACACTTCTTTTATTTTTTTGAAGTAGAACACTTTTCTTTAAGCGTTGTATGCTCATGTTAGAGCTTTTTATCAATTGGAATTTTGCAATTGAATGTCGACCAATTCTCTACTCTTGCTTACCCCCAATTTAAGCTTTGAAGTATTTTAAATCAATAGACTTATAGCTTAAATTTAGAGAGTTTTTAATAGAATGTTAAGACAATCTTTATTGCTAATACTCGTTGGAAAATAGGGACTTCATTTTATTGAAAAAATATTCTCAAATGTACATGGTCCAAGAATGGAGGATCTTATTCTAGTCCATGCCTTCAAGGTAGTGGGTGCCTAGGCAAGCAGCTTTGGTGACCTCTTAATATCCTTTTCAATGCGGCCCCGAGACTCCATTGTTGAACCCTTGTTACCTTTAGGTGGGTTGCACATCTGCTTTCTTCCAGGAGATCCAAACTTATCCGCAGTTGTTTGTCATTTTGTTATGCGTCAAAGGATCAATACACAGGGATGAGAAGTTTATCTCGACTGGAGTTGCTGCTTCCGCCCTAAATGCCAAGGAGTAGGGGGTATTCATGTTTTGGATGCGTTACGGTGCACCCACAGTGCTTGTGTCAGCTCTTTCGACCATGACCTTTCCAAGCTTTCAAGCTTGGTCTTCAAGTTCTTCTTGAGCAGGACAATGTTGGAGTGCCATTCAGGGTAAAGTACTTCTTGAGTGGACTTTACCTTGATTATCTTTTCTAGTAGGGGTGTCAAATCTATCTTTAAGGATTAACTTTTCCTTTGGTACTATCTTTGGGACAGCCTCACCTGGAACCAACTTTTCTTCTATAATCTCTTACCTCAAATTTTGTTTGTGGTCTCGGTTGACATTGAGTCGATGGACCATAATTTTCGGGTCTACCCACTGTATGTCATTGGCTGTCGAAGCAAAGATGTTTGCATTCTTTCTCAAGAACGTTATGAGACTCTCTCTTGGCTCTAAATCTAAGTCGGTATTGATGCTAACCACTTAGGCTTCGCTCAGCATGGGGCATAGCCTCTTATCTTTTTGTAGTTTCTTCACTGCCTCGTTTAGATCCTCTAGGAGAAGTGCTCAAGTCTGTTTCCAATGATTGACTTTTCCACAAGCGCTATCTTTCAGACAGCCTTTCCCGGGTTCAATTCTTCTTCTATAGCTCTTGTTGGACTTGCTTTATACAGGTTCTCATTCGATGGTTCGGATCCTTTGAGGTGGAGGTGAACATTCACCTCTTCTCTTTTTATTAGGAGACTCAGGCGCCTTGTCACCTTCTTCAACATACCCTTTTAGGTATCCGCTTCTGAAAACAGACTTTATGGATCTTTTTAGATCGTGGCAGTTTGAGATTGTATGACCGTGATCTTTGTGAAATAGGCAATATTTGCCTTTATCTTGCTTGTCAGCTTCTGCCTTGATCTTTCAAGACAGTATTAGCATCTCTTTGTCATAGATCTCTACTACAATCTGCTTCATTGGTACTACAGTCATAATGTATTTTTCTAACCAGCTAGTAGGCACCCTGTTTTGGTCATACTTCTCCTTCCGTTGGCGTGATTCCTTGTAATTGGATTCTCGCTGGGTAATCGTTTTTCTGCGTACTTGGACTAAACGCGTACTTAGTACAATGTCTTTCCGTGTACTGGGTAGTATCAGCATCTCGTCTTTCCACTACCCGTGTAGTCTCTTTCCTAATGACCATAAGAAATTTTCATCTTTAAGTCTTGCCATGACAACTGTTAGAACTGTATCGTCGGTGTACCCTTCAACTTGTAGTGCCTCGTTGTTGAAGCACTCATAGGGTCTCATGGCTTCTTTGTCTCACAGTTAATAAATGTGAGACCAGATTTTTATGATCTCGTCCACAAGAATTGGGTGATAAAGGCTTTAGTTAGCTCCTTGAATAAAGAGATTGACTTTCTTTTGAGTTGCCTAAACCATCTTCTCGCCGATCTTATGAGCGTAAAAGAGAACGGCCTAAACTTAATCGCGTGTTGAACTTCATGAAAATCCATCCATGATCGAAACATGTATAAGTGCTCTACAGGATCCTTGGACCCGTCGTAGGACTTTATTGTTGGCATCTTAAACTTTACAGGGACTGGTTCCTCCATTATATCATCAATGAAAGTAGGATCAACCTGATCGACTAGAATATCCAGGTCAAACCCATCTTGGTCTGGTGCTTTCTTCATATCACCCAACTGGTCTTGGAGAATGCATAACTGAGCTAACCAAGGTTGTTCTTCAGCTTCATTAGGCACTCATCTTTTCCGCTGTCGTTAATCGCCGCTCTTTGGTCCGCTCGTAAGTCTGATCCCATTACACTAGCACTTAGGACTTACGAATGTTGAGTCCAGGTTTGGATGCTCCGCGGCTGACTACTCTTAACTGAAAGTGATCTAGAACGACTTCCTCCGCATTGACAAGCTACTTAGTGCACCAAGTGCTCCCTTCTTCGATCGTTACCTCTAGTCGAAAATGATCAACCAGTCTTGGGTGTTGGATGGGAACCTCTCTAGGAGCCTCGGTGGCTGGGGCTTACCCTCTCGCAAGGTTCCGAATCAAGGGTATAGATCTTTATACCGCGGCTTGCTCTCATATGGTGCTTGTTGGTTCTCGGCAATGGCAGTCTAGGTTGGACGGGGTTGTTCGAGTAACTCCGTCAACCAACCAAAGTCCTCTGCCATTTCCTGCACTTGTTCTTCCAACGTTGTGAACCTTGGATCAGATTGCTCTTCTTCTTGCATAGGCTCCCTACCCTTAGGTTCCAGGTAGTTGTCGAATGGATCTTCCTCCCGTCTCTTTGAAGCATGTTCGTCGTCTGACTCTCCCTCGACGACATGATTATAACTTAGGTTGTTTGTCATTTTGAAAGAAAAGTGAAAGAGTCTTGCTTTACGGGTAGAACACAAAATCGTCCCCACATACGCCGCCAACTTTTGATGCCAAAAAATGGTCAACTGGAATCAATGGTACAATTTGTTTACATAGGACGAATTTGCTTGTAAAATAATAAAAATTAGGCACATCGATAAGGTGAGAGCCATAGGGTCTTTGACCGACCTCCAGAGTCTTTTGACGCTCTTTAGTCGACCCCCAAAGACTCCCGTTATTCTTTGGCTGACCCTCAGGGTCTTTCGACGCCCTTTGGTCGATCCCCTGGTCTTCCAACACCCTTTGGCCGACTCTTGGGGACTTCCGGCATCCTTTGGCCAACCCCGGGGGCCGGGGTCATGGTTTTGTTTGGCTATTCTGGCTATTTTAGCATATAACATATGCTTAATGATGTTTGCATATTAAATGCGCAATTAAAAAAAATCATAATCTTTATTAATGAACGGAATATCACATTAAATTCTTTGTTCTCTAATTCAAACTACAAGGCCTTTTTAACTCATTTTGCTTTTCTTGTACTATATAACCCCCGATAAAAATAACATGATAATCATTTATGTACGGTCGTACAAGAAATGCAGAACGTTACAATTCAACTCCTTTTGCTTTTCCTCTACTCTTTTGCGGTTCTATATTCCTTGCAACTTTGTAACTTTTGGTGCTTTTGTTTCAGAACTCTGCGAAATGAGAAATTCACTACAAAATTCTTATCTCTCTCTTTATTTTTTGTTATTCTTATTTTAAATTTTATATAGTAGGACACTTGAAATTTATCAATTTAACAAGGAATTATTATAAACATTTCAAGACCTACCTTATGTATATATGGGTTCAATCTTCAAGAAAAACACTTCTAAAATTGAGTTATCATACTTTTATTAGTTCTTTAAAAATTTGGCAACATTAAAAAAATTCTCTAACACTAAAACAAAGTATAGAGAAAATAAATTATACATGATGATATAAATTAGTTTAGACATTAAGTCCTACTCTTCTATGCCTAAATTTTTGCTTAGGTGAAAGAGTATTATTAGAGATATACTTATATCAAAAATAAACTAAAACACTAGACAAGTTTCTAATGGTTATTACATATACATTTGAGAAATTCAACAAGAGAGAAAGGCGAAAGGGAAAATGTTACAACCTTGAAATTGGAAGGATATTTTGCAATGAAGTTTCAAAACAAGACTTCTTTAAAAGTTTGTTGCTATAATAATTGGAAAATGCTAATTAAGAGAAGATAGATTCACAAAGAACCTTAAAGATAGTCTAAAATACCTCGGGATGAAAGAACAATATAATGAAAGCTTGCATTCTTTGATGATCGACGAAGCTAACAATGCTCCTTGCCTTCACAAGGACCCGTAGCCACCTTCTCTGCCTAAGAGGTTGATGAACGAAGCTCTGATTTACGATTGAGAGAGAACCCAAAAATGAGTCTTTCACTTACTACGTAAAAACACTACTACAAAACTTACATTACTTGACTGTTGCCATTTTAACATACTTGGCATGTTTTGTAAAAGGCGTCAAGTAATCAAGTTATTGATAAAAAAATGTCAAATATAGTCGAACACCCTCGCAAATTTATCAAGGTTTTAGAGTTTTTATTCTAAATAATATTTGACGTTTTTAGAACGTCATGTATATCACCAAAGTTACTTGTCACTCTTTAAATGTCAAGAATGTGTACGAAAAATAATTTCTTTAGGTGCCACATTTTCTTCCCCATTTAATTCCTGCATTATAATAAAAAAAAACTTCTTCAAATCTCTCACATTTAATCAAATGCTAAACAAAAAAAAAACTATATACGATTAGGGTTTCGAAATCTCTTGCGAAAGCCATCGCTCTCTTGCGAAAACCATGGATGCCAAAGCTTGAAATCAGTGCAAGGAATTCTCGGGAAATGTTTGATAGTGTGGGGAATCTTTGAAGCCATAAGAACCAGTGCAAGGTTAGCTTATTTTCAATTTAGAATTCATTCCCCAATTTCGTTCAAATTCCAATAGATTTGAGAATTTTTCTATTGGTTGAACAAGAAAAGAGGTTTTGAGGTTCTTGTATTCGGCTATGGTGTGGGGTGATTAAATGAAGTCTGATAAGAGGGGAGCCATGGAACTTCATGTTGAGCTTGTTGTTTTGGTTTTTATGTGCTGTGCTAGCATTGTTGTAGTGTCAAATGAGTTCGTACACCAAATTAATAGAAATGTCAAATGATAAGTCATAAAAAATGATTGTTGTTTTGGTTTTGTAAATGTTCATAGACTAAGATGTTTGTCAAAGTTCAGTTCCTTGACCGTTAATAAAGTATATAAATAGTGCTCAATGTTGAATGAATTTGGTGGAGAGTGTGTGTTATGAATATGGTGAGCAAGGCTATTAGGCTAAAGACAAGTAATTGTGGTGGGTTTGGGTCAGGCATATATAGCCAGGTATTGCAATAAGGGTGGGGCTCGAGATGGAGGGTGGAAGTGAAGGTGAAGGTTACATTTAGCCATAGATTGTCAGATTTCATTGTTTTCCTTCGCTATGATGCTTTCATGCTTTGATGATATACAACAAGTACACTCATTCGTTGCTTTTGTTTGAAATGTGTAAATTGTGAATAACATAGTCGTAATGTTATTAGAGACCATTTATATGGTAGTGACATGGATGAAAGTTATAAAATTTGGGTTTTGTCGTAAAAAAAACTTCCTATTTTAACTGTCCATAGAGAGTATTCCAAGTTGGATAATCATATGTACGAAAGAAAATGATATTGGAGGTATTAATGAATGATTGAAGTTTGGACTCTGGATAATCTAGATTTTCAAACTAAAGTGTTCATTTGTATAGTGATCGACTTCAATCATCAAACTGATTGACTTCAATCAGCGGACTTCAATCAGTAGATTGATCGACTTCAATTAGTGGACTCCAATTAGTGTACTAATTGACTTCAATCAGTGTAATGATCGACTTCAATAAGTATACTAATTGACTTCAATCACTGAACTGATCGACTTCAATCAGCAAACTTCAATCATTGAACTGATCGACTTCAATCAATTTTTAGGCCAGGATCTTCTTGGTCATTTTGATATGTCCGCCCAAAAAAGTTGTTATAGGTGCAAATAGTTTCAAAATGTGTTGTACACCAAATATTTATTGTTTTTTTAATATACATGCAAAAGCGCATTTAATTAATTTATTCAATAAACTAATTTTTCCTCTTTAATATTTATTCAATAAATTTTAAAATATTATAATAAATTTTAAATCTTCAAATCAACTCTCTAATAAAACAATGTTTCAGCAATTATGAGCTAGCTCGAGAACAGGAGGACCTATGGTTGAAAGCTATAACGACCCAAGAGTTATTCCCTTCTCGTTAACAATAGACTTATTTAGTAAAGGTCATGCTAAACTCTTTCACACAATAGGACAAGTTAACGTCCACATATATAATCATTCATTTGTCATGTGATCCTTCACGAGTTTCTTCGTAACTCACATCTAGGATAAGAAATTCGCTCTGCCCCTGTGATTACATCTTTCTCTTTAAGCGCCACTAATTTCTGTGATGAACAAGTTATTTCTGGTCTCACTATAAACCATGTCCTTTCAGGTAAATGAGAGGCGGGAAACCTTTATTTAAACCATGAAATTAGTTCTTAACAGGACAACTCTACATCTTTCTTAATTTCAAGAAGGCATGAATTTCTTCTTATGACATTGCTTCCCTTGTCACTTACTATGATGATCCCTAACATGGGAGGCTTATTGACTCATTAGTGCCTGGTTGGTCTCACCCATACACATCAAAAGACGCTTTCATAAAGTAGAAGTTCGCAACCTACTCAAGATTAAGATCACATTAACATACAATTATACTTAACAAAGTAGTTGATGCGAGTTTACAACGAAATTACTAGCTTGATCATAAATCTTCTGATCCCATCTTATGTAAAAAATCTTTTTTGTATAGGCACCCTACACTCACATGTCTCCACAGCATGAACAACCAGGATATGGTCGTTTCCAACCCATACAAAGTGGGTTGTACCAATAATGTCACCAAGACTTAGCCGCACTTGCCTTAGTTCATATATTGTAGACGTTTTAGGTTATTGAATTGGAACTAGAGATTCACTTGTATGTCCCACATACTTGTCCAAGTATACATTCAAATAAACATGAGCATATCTAATTAATGCGATAAGATTGAATGAAATATTAAATGCACAATATAAAAAGATAATAACCTTTATTAATAACTGAAATATGACATTAAATGTCTAACATTATATTTTTGTCATAATATACAAACTACTAGGCCTTTATGGCATGACCCCTAACACGATAGCATTATTACATATCGGTAAGTTGCATTTTTATATTTCTAGTGTACAATAATTTCGTATTTAACATAAGATAAAATTTTATGTCTTATTAATTATAGGTTGATACGAAGAGTTCATAACATGCAAACAAAGTTAGATAAAGTGCAAATGAAACATGTAGACTTTTTTGTATGATATTTTTGACGATTTCGTAGTTAAAAGAAACTTTTAGGACCAATTTATTACTTTATATGCATTGAACTTATATATATCCATATTATTTTTTTGTTATTGATGGGTATATATTTTGTTATGAACAGTTCTTTTATTTATCATCGATATATGTTTTTTTTTTTTTGGCATATGATAGGTAGTCACAATATGTTCTTTTTTGTATTATATGGAATAAGATTTCCCTAAGTTCTATTTCGAGTACATGAAAGAATAGGTTCACTTTATCTCTAAGATTTTTTTTATGGAACATTGGATTGTTAAATTATATACGTTGTTATTCTAGTCGATAATCTTTCAAATATTTTAATATTAAAGTATTTTTTAGGCTTGCAAGAAAATTGGGTAATGAGTATTTGTAATTAAAAAAAATAAGACATTTCTTGAGGTTTATAAAACATAATTAATTGTTATAACTTGGTTGTTATTAACATAACTTGACGCTTGAAACATGTCAACATATTCACTATACCTGGTGCTTTTAACGTGTACATAATCACTATACTTGACATTTTTTGAATGTCAATAAATTAACTATTGTTGATGCTTCTCAAACATCAAACAACTTACGTATTTGGCAGATTTAACATGTCAACTATATATATAGTTGATGTTTACCCAACTATTAGATAAAGAGATACATTACTTGACACTAGTATTCTTGATGTTTCTAGAACGGTCGAGTAATGTTCTATATGACATCCAACAAGCATCAAGTAATGTCTTTTTTGTAGTAGGTTCAAAGAGATAAAAGGGGAATGAATTTTCCCTTTAATTCACTCTCCTCCTTTTAGCTTACACTTTCATCTATTTTTCTCTAACAACCACCTAAAGTCTTTCTCTCACTAATTTTACTAAATGCTCTCGATTAGTAAACCAAGAATGCTTACGAGTTTAGGACTAGAGATGTCCACGAGACAGGGTGAACTTGGGGAATGTCTTCCCCATCTCCGCTACCAAAGTTAATCCTCATTCTCACGAAATTTACCGTTTGTATCATAGGTATCGAGGCAAGGATTCTCTATAGAAAATGTTTTATTTTTTTTTCCCTTTTTATACTTTTTGAAGTAATAATTTCAAATAATTAAATATTTTTAGATAATATATATTATATTGTAAATTATTAAAGAAAAATACTCATTCGAATATAATTTTTCTAACACTTATCTAAAAATTAAAGGTATAAAAAAGGAGAGAAATATATATATATATATATATATATATATATATATATATTAAATGTATTAGTCGTCCCCGGCCTCATTTAGTCAATAGGAAAAATCCTTCCTTCCCGTTTCCAGTCTCATTCCCCGTAAAACTAGGGACTTCCCGACCCGTTAAGGGCAGGTCCCTGCGGAGACTCGCCCTTATAAAAAAAATGGACATCTCTATTTAAGACTAAACCACTCTATTTATAATTAATATAATGCGAGTGCACATGAAATTTATAGAGATGACCTGTCTAAATAAAACCATAGGCAGTTTTATAACCTACGAAATAACCAATTTAATGGGAATAATCTCTTTGAAAACTAATTTCTAATTAGTTTTAATAAAGTAAACTAATTATTTACTCTACATTTATAAAAAAAAATACTTTTGTCAGATTAATTAATGAACACTTAATTAAAGTTTAGGTCACATTTTAACAATTTTCATCTTGACATATACTTCAATTTATGAAAGCATAACATCACCTATCATACATCAAAAATATATAGAATATTAAATTTAACCTTCACTCATATTCAACATTCTCATATAAAGATCAAATATATTAAAGGTAAGGGTTTTGTAACATATCAACGACATTCAAATAAGACTTAACCTTTTTAACTCGAACTATAGCACCAATGATAACATTTCTAAAAAGTGAGATCTAACATCAATACGTTTAGTTATTTCATGATGAGAATGATTTTTAGATAAATGTAGAGTGATTTGGCTATCACAATTTATAATTATATTTATGACATTCCTACAACTTATTTCATAAATTATTTCCCGAAGCAAATTAGCTTCTTTAAAAGCCTAACCTAAAGCAATATACTCAGGCTCAATTGTTGTTAAGGCAACTATAGATCAAAAATTAGATTTCCAACAAACAGTTCAATCAAATAAACGTTTGAACACAAAACTAGTAAAAAAATTTACATTAGTGAATATTAGCGGCATAGTCACAGCATCAATGAAACCCATAATGTCTATAGCCTCATTACCATTGTTTATTTCATAACCTAGGCATGAAGTAGTATGAGATGCAAAATATCTTAAAATTCACTTAACAACATTCCAATGGTGTTTACTTGAATTAGCTAGAAATCTACTAGCAACATTAAGTCGATGTACAAGATAAGACCTAATACAAACCATAACATACATAAGACTACCTACAATTGATCAATATGAAATATTAACCATTTTCTCAATATCATCAGGTGTCTTAAGTAAATCATCGCTAAAAATTTTAAAATTCTTTTCAAATGGTGTTTGCACTTTTTTACTTTTATGCATGCTTAATTTTTTGACTAGCCTATTTATATAATCTTGTTAATATAAATAGAACTTGTTTACTTTTCTTTCTCTGCTAATATCCATCCCTAAAAAAAGTTTTGCTTAAATTTTTCCAGTCAAATTTTTTTATTCAAAATATATTTTTAATTTATTTATCTTATGCATATAGATTTACAAGGAATCAACATCTTATCAACATAAAGAAGTAACTAAATAATTTCATATTTTGATACTCGCTTATAATACAAACAATTATTATACTTACTTCTATGAAAATTGATGGATAACCTATGTGAGTCAAATCTTTTATATCATGGACGAGGTGATTGTTACGTTTAAGTCTATAAAATGGTCTTTTAAGAATATATACCTTCTTACCTGGCTAGGAAACTTCAAATCCAAAAGATTTGTCCATGTAAATTGTTTCCTCAAGATCGTCGGGTGAGAAAAAGGTTTGGCTAAAATACTATTTTGGTCCCTAAACATTGAGATTTGTTCTATTTTTGTCCCTAAACTTTCAAATTAAGTTCAATCTTAGTCCTTAGACTTTCAAGTTTTTTCCATTTTGGTCGCTAGATTTTCAAGTTTGTTTCATTCTAGTCTCTAAACTATCAAATATTTAATTTTAGTCCCTAGACTTTCAAAAGAAATTGAATATAGTCCTTAGTCGGAATTTTAGTTAAATTTTATTTAAAAATTAACCATATTTCTTTATAAATTTAAGAAATATGTTCACATATTTCTTTATTCATATTAAAATTAACCAAAAGATTTTGATGTCCATTTGTTCTAACTAAAAGTCAAAGTGAGCAACAAAATCTTGAAAAACTCTACTAGAGGTATGTTTAATAACTAGAGAAAAAACATCATCATAATCAATACCCTCACTTTGAGCAAATTCTTGAGCTAGTAACCTAGCCTTAAATCTTAAATCTTGGTTTGTTTCTATATCTAAATGGTTTCCTTTAATCTTGTAAATTCATTTACAACCAATCTTTTAGCATTATTATTTAAAGGGTTGTTAACAAAAATCCAAGTATTATTGATAATTAAATTATCAAATTTCATGTTTTTATACAAGTTATTCTAATCTCACAAGAGTTTCTTTAATAGGAGTTGAGAAAAATGAAATAAGTGTGGAAGATAAGTTAGATATATCTAGATTTTTTTATAGTGGCTCATAAATAGAATTATTGTATGTGTTTTAGATATCAAGTATCAAATAAAAGTTAAGTGAACGAGCTTGAGAGAAAAGTTTGAACCAAAATTATCAAATAGGTTTATAACGGGTGTTGGTTTGAAATTTTATGGGGTGTTTATTTTGAGTATTTAGATATGAGGAGTTATTATGAGAGTTTAGAGATTTTTGTTTTTATAATAGCTCGTTTGTTTGATAGTTTTAATGGAGTGTTTAGAATTAAACACTTGTTTGTTTTTTGGAAATGAGGTTTATATGTGGTTGTTTGTTTGTGTGATAGTTTTATTGTGAG
>JBBMEG010018203.1:0-27690 GCA_037832605.1 Cyclanthera cordifolia | reverse complement strand
GTTGGCAATAACTTTAGTCGACCCCCCGGGGGGTCGGCGTTGGCATGGCCAACCCTCGGGGTGTCAGCACTGGCGTGGCTGACCCTTGGGGGTCGGCGCTGGCGTGGACAACTCCTGGGGGGTCGGCAATGGCTTTGGCCGACCCTTGAGGGGTCCACGCTAGCGTGATCGACCCCTGGGGGGTCGGCAAGGGCTTTGGCCGACCCCTAGGGGTCGATGCCTCCATTTGGCCGACCTAGGGGGGTCGACATTGGCTCCCTTGTCCTTCGTTCGGGTCCCAACCTCTTCTGAGTCTTTTAGGATATTTTTAGGTTATAACAGTATTCTTATACTTTTCTTATAATATTAACTTTAAAAATGTATGAATAAAAGAAAAAAGTAAGCTAGATAACTGTCAATTTTGAGAGTTTTGATACCCCAAAACTTGAATATTACTAGGTCCGAGCAATCCACTCTCCCTGTAGAAGTGATTGTTAGTGCTCATTAAAAGACTTGAAAATACAATGCAATTACAATGATCTCAGTATTAGGATCTATTGTCAAAATTTTTGTCATAAACTAAAAGTTTCTAGTCTTGGCTTATGTTCTTTTGCAATTGAAAACTTTACGACTATTTTTTATTCCTTCTATTTTCTTATTCCTACACTAAATAATATTCCAAGTGCTCCTACTAGCTGAATTCTTTTGACTTATAATCATCTTTTCTAAACTCAAATCCAAAAAACTTGACCTAAGTAAATGGTTAGGGCTTTTATTGTTTTTCTTTCGCGCTTTTGCCAACTCAAACACCTTTTGGGAGTTTGTTATGCTTTTTGCATTCCAAGCTAGCATTCATACTTACTTGCTCACTTTCTGTAATTCTTAGAATGACACACTTTTGTTAAAGTTGCACACCTAAAGAAAAGAAACAATTCTAAGCCTTTTTATAGTTCTTAGAATGGTATACTTTCGTAAAGAAGCCATCTAAGCAAGTTGAACAATCTTAGACTTCAAGCATTTTTTAAGTAGAGGAATACTTTGAGAAACCATGGCTACTAGCCTTTGCATTTATTTTATTTTATTTTTTCATAATGCCCTTCGCATTGTACAACTTTGGTTTATGTTTTCACAAAATCAATTTCTTCAAATTTTTTTTTTATTTGAAGATCCCTCACTCCAAAACTTAAACTCTTCATTGTTCTCAATGAATGTGAGTTCATTTCCCCTAAACTTGTTTGTTTCTAAGAACGAAGAAATGATGCTTCAAGCTATCAATATCAATGTTAGGTTCATTCTCACTGTATTATTCTATTCTGGACTAAGTTAATCAAAGCATTGGGATATTCTATAAATTTTCTAAGACCAAAAAGTTTTAGCTAAGCTAGCTAGTTTTGGTTTGCTCATAAATTTTTAAGAATATAACTAAATGCTGAGATAAATGTAATAAACATTTTATCAACAAGTATATAATGCACACTATTGTCAAATATAACAAGTTTCAACTAGTCAATGATCATGGAATTATCTAAATGGAATATTAAGATCGAAGTCATCAACTTTATTTGCAGGAAAACAAAAAATTCAAAATGCTGAAATGCAATGCAAATGCGTTGGACAATTAGAATTTGGTTAGGCACAGAATAAGAATAAGATAGAAGAGAATGAAGATGCAAAACAAATTATATTTGTTACTGTAAAAAAGATATTAGTAATATATGTACAAGTAATTAATAAAAATTAAAATAAGAAATAACAAGGAAAAGATTTAAACCGAAGGGCTACAACTAGAGAGTTCGTCATCCTCTTGAATAGGCGAAGGTGGGGCCTAAGGTTGAGTAACTATGCTCAGAAATGCGAGGAACTAAATGCCCTTTGCATTGGCCTCAATAAACTGCCTCACCAATGTGTCTATTCTTTATGCATATTCCCAATAGACCTGAGATTGTGTGAAGAAGTGCTCCTGTTAGCTCTTTATTTCTGCCAACTGTCTAAAACTTCACTAGTCCCAGCAACAACACCAATGTTCTGTTGACCAACAGCCACACGAGCTCTAGATTCAAAGATTTGATAAGGGGGTCGTGGGGCTAACACTGCATTTGTTGATATAGGCTTCACTCCTTGATTAAGAAAGAGGAGGGTAATGGTGTGAGGGAAGAAAATCAATCCTTGCATCTTGTTGATGCATCTTTGGTTTTTTGCCTCTATGATGCGGCCCACATCAATTTTGAGGCCCTCATTAAGAGTATATAGCAGCAAAGCTCTTGTCCTAATGACATCCGTGTCATGTGTTGTTTCCATGAGGCTTGTCTTCATAAAATTCAGCAAAAAATAAGCCTCAACAATGAGAAATGCAATTTGTAGAATCCTTGACTCGGATGTAACTTTCCAACCAACTCTAAGTGCTCTTATTGTGCCTATGCAGTCTTGAAGTTGTGTTGTTGTTGATGTGGCCGCCATGGTATTATACTCTACATTCAGATTGCCCTTCAATCTAAGTGCCTTATTCAGAGCTGTGGCATTCTAGTCTATTTGCTAAATGACAAAAATGCTAAGTAAAAGTAAGTACATAAATCATAAAAGTAATGAAATCAGTTAGCTAAGACAAGTGGCGTGGTAGAGATTTAGGTTTATACTGCACATCAATGTTTTCTCCCGAATGCATTCTCTTTTAATGTTATCTGCATTAAGGATATGGTTCATTTTCATTAGTATTCTAGCTATGAAGAACCCTCTCTAAACCTACCAGTCGATCGTGTATCGAACCTAATAACAATAGTGAGGACCTTTCATTTTACCTCCTTCGATCCCGATAGCAAAGTAAAGTGTAAATGATAAGTGGATGGCCGGTGAACCTAGTTAATTAACATACTTACTTTTGAAACATAAATTCTACCTTGTCATCACTAACATACTCAAAACCTTACTCAAAACATAACTTACAAATACTCAATGATAATGCGTGTAGCGTTAATGGCGCAACAAGGCATTGATTGTGCTCCTATTAAACAAAAGATTACCTCTACACAAGACTACAACATCATTTACCCAGAAAATAAAAACATAAGTAAAAGCATAAATGTAAAGCAAATGAGTAAATAAAATAGATTGTATTAAAATAAAAGATGTTATAGAAATGGTATGAAAGATAAGTCAGAAAAGAAATAGTAGAAGAATTATCCCTTGCATTTGTGTCACTCATATGAATGTTGGGACGGTAAGGCAACTATCTTGCACTTTTACTTCGTGCGAATTAAGTTGGTTACAATGTCCTGTGCAATAGGCAATTTACACTCTCACCTTCTTTAGCTAAAAATCAAACAAACATTGACTTGCACACTGACTCAAACTTTGACATCTAAACTTGCGGATGATAGTTCTTTATATAGGCCTAAAATTCCCTTTTTTTTTCTCACCCAACCACCACTTCCTTGGATTTAGGTGCTATTTTTGTGGTATTTAACTTGCTGCTAAATTACTGTTTATTTGCCAAGCAGCAACAAATCTTGTTGTTTTATCCATCATTGATCCGCTTGAAATGATAATTTGTGTTTCTTCAACCTTTAATTCAGATGCGGATAGAATGCAGCTAGCATTGGGAATACACTACACTTTGTTACCTCTAAAAATCTGATTGTCCTTTAGAAATATGCCTAGCATTGGCAATGCGACCAACATTGTGAATGTACTCTACAATGGAAATGCGCCCAGGATTGCGACCATTATTGTGATTGTTCTAACTTGGTCAATGCTCTTAGCAACCCGTATTCCTACACTAATATGGATCTTCCTAACTTTGATGAGTTTTTGGCAATAAAATGGTAAAAACATCGAATTTAACATGATAAAAGTGCAATTTTCATATTTTTCATTTTTAACATACTTAAAATGACAAAGTTGTGTTTTTAACCTAATTACCAACTATTCGTATGCTTTTCTCATAATATTAACCCTTAAAGTGCATGAATAAGAGGTAAAAGTAAGCTGCATAACTCTTTATTTTGAGAGTTATCATACCTCCAAACTTGAAGATTGCTAGCCCCGAGCAATCCACTCTACTTGTAGAAATGATAGTTAGTGCTCTTTAAAAGACTTGAAAATACAATATAATTACAATGATCTCAGCAGTAATCCTATATCCAAAATTTTTTCATAAACTAAAAATTTCTAGCCTTGACTTCTATTCTTTGGTAATTGAAAATTTTACGATTATCCTTTATCCCTGCCATTTACTTATTCCTACACATAATAATATTCTAAGTGCTCCTACTAGTTGAATACTTCTGGCTTATAACCATCATTTCTAAAACTCAAATCCAGAAAGCTTGACCAAAGTAAAGGCGTGAGGACTTTTATTTTCACACACTTTTGGAATCTCAAATACCCTTTAGGAGTTTTCTATGCTTTATTCACAATCTTTTCAGGCTAGCATTCATATTTCACTTGCTCACTTTCTATAGTTCTTAGAATGACACACTTGATCAGAGCGGTGCAGCTAAGCAAAAGAAATAACTTTAAGCCTTTTCATAGTTCTTAGAATGCCACACTTAGGTAGTGAAGTCGTCTAAGCAAATGGAACAATCTTAGATTTGAAGCATTTTTGAAGTAGAGTAATACTTTGTGAAACCACGGCTACTAGTCTTTATTTATTTATTTTTTCTTGCAATGCCCTTTGGATTGTACTACTTTGGTTTCTATTTTCATAGCATCAATTTCTTCAAATTTTTGCTCAAACTAAGTATCCCTCCCCCCCAAACTTAAACTCTTCATTGTCCTAAATGAATGTGAGATCATTTCCCCCAAACTTGGTTGTTTCTAAGTATGAAAAATGATGTTTCAAGCTTTCGGTATCAATGTTGGGTGCATTCTCAGTGTTCTTTTCTATCAAAGAATTAAGTTAATCAAAGCTTTGGGATATTCTAAAAATTTCCTAAGACCAAAAAGTTTCAGCTAGGCTTGATAGTTTTTAATATTGAGATAAATGTAATACATTTTATCAATAAGTAAGTAATATGCACACAATAGTTAAATCTAACAAGTATCAACTAGTTAATGGCTCTAAATTCATGGAAATGGACTTGTAAGATCTTAATCATCAACTTTATTTACAAAAAAACTGAAAAAACTAAACTTGCAAACGAAAAAAAAAAAAACCATATAAGGATGCAATGCTAATAGTGGAACAATGAGGATCTGGTCAGCAAAATTAAAAAGACAGAAGAGAAATGAAGTTGAATAACAAATATTATATTCATCTTCATGAATAGACGAAGGTGGAGCCCAAGGTTGAGTAACTTTGCTTTGGAATAAGGGGAACATAATACATTCCACATTGGCCTCGACCAGCTATCTCACCAATGTGTCCCGCCCTTCTGCATATTTCAAATAGACTTAGGATTACGTGAAGAACTACTCTAGTTGGCTCTTCATTTCAACCAACTACCTCAAGACTTCACTAATGCTTGCTGCAACACCAATGTTCTACTTACCCATAGCCACCCTTGTTCTTAATTTAGCAATTTGATATGGTGGTCGAGGTGTTAACATTGCGTCAGTTGCTATTGGCCGCACTCCTTGGCTTAAGCAAAGAAGTGTAATCGTGTGGGGAAAAAAATCGGGCCTTGCGTCTTGTTAATGCAGCGCTTGACCTCTGCCTCCAAGATGCGACCCATATCAATGCTAGGCCCCACATGTAGAGCATATAGCAGTAGTGCTCTTATCCTTATCACATCTGTATCATAAAAAGTTGGTATTAAACTTGTTTTCACAAAATTTAGCCATCAGTGTGCTTTTGCATTGATGAATGTAGATTGCAATACTCTTTATCTTTTTGTGACCTTTCAAACAGCCCATGCACTCCTATGGTGTCAATGCACGCTCTTAGCTGTGGTGGTGTCGGCTAGACCACTAATGCATTATGCTGCGTATTGGGTTCGTATGGAAGCCTGATTCCATGCTGATGCGCTTCAATTGATCTGTAATCCACATACTCGACTACAATATGCTCTCTCTTTGTTTAGGTTCACGTAGAATTCACGAACCCATTTTGACTTTCCTTCTACTTCTAGCCTCACAAATTTCCCATTTGCGCATCGCAATGGCTATGCTGATCTCTTATGGCAGACCAGTCTTGAGGAACCCATGCTCTTGAAGCATTACCCTATTCTTGAGAGATATGTATCTCTCATTTTTCTATGCAAAGACTAGATTAATGTCCGATGGTACCTCTACTCTGATGTCCTTCCGCTATTTGGATACGGAGGACATTCCAAGAGATTAAGCAATCTCCTTCCTATTTCTTCTTCTCTCGACCTCTTCTTTTTTCTTCTCTTTCATTGCTAGTTCACAGGTATTCTCCTTAGGGTCTTCCCCCTTTAAGTCAACATTTGCTTCCTCCTCGACCCGATACTTAAAGTCTGATTCTGCCCTTTGCATAGGCTTTGGCCTAGACATTTTCCTTTTGAGTGGCTGCAACCATCTCTTCTCTATCATCTTCATGTTCTTTATATTCATCTTCTTCATCCTTCTTCTCTCCGCTTGATGCGGTGGACTCGAACAATGTGTCTTGTATCTAAGAAGCAACACGTGCATCTACTTTTTTTGGTGTGGGGTTTGTCTCACTGAAGGATCGGAGGAAGTCCATACATTGCGTAGCAGTGTCTTCTCCTGAGGAATCCTTCAATTCCTCTGTGATTTGTTACTCTTCTTGCTGCACCATTGGCTCTTCTTCCAACAGTTTGGATTGGCTCTCAAGAATGATCGGTTCTAGAACATATCCTTTGAGGTTGTCAAGATGGATGGTTCAAGTGGAATCACGTTTATGGGCTTGAGGGTACTTGAAAGGTGTCTCGTATTTGTGTTACCCCCCGCAGATGAAGTGGCTCCAATGTACCTTCTTCGAATGAGAGGAGCATAAAAATTCTCCTCTAACTCCACATCAGAGATAAGATCGCCTCTTTTTGGTGCATTAGATGCAACCTTCTTCCGTTTTCTATGATCTTGTTGATGATGTCATTTGTATATTCGAAACAATAGGGAAAGATTTGAAGAAAATTCGATGTTCGAAAGATGAAAAAATAAAAGAATTCGAGAGATATTTGGGATTAGAAATGAATCGAGCGAGAAAAGTTGTATTTGGATCAAACTGTACTCAATTTTGGCTTTAAATAGCCAAAATGATGAGCATATAGCCGTTGCAAGTGGTCAACAGTAATGTTGGTTGTATTACTGTTGTCCAAACAGTCGAATTCTACATTTATTGGAGTTCAAAAATATAGTAGTTGAGTCAACTAGCCGTTGATCAACGACTAGTTTGACACGAGTCTCTTTTATTGTAACGATTAATTCGTCTGGTTTGAGTTTTATGAAGTCCCTAAACAATGCTCCTCGCATTGCATTTCGGTTTATGCTTAACCGATGTGGCCATCGATGCTGCCGGCATTACATTGATTTTTTTTTTAAAAAAAAAACCTAACTATCAGAAATAAATAAATACAAGAATAAAAACAAAAACAATAGTAAATAAAATTAAAACGGGGCAAATGTAAGGTATATATGATACGTACCTACATTGGAGATGCCCCTCGCATTCAAATATCCTTCATTTGGTAACATGCCTATATGAATTTTATATGATGTCCGGTATGCGTAGAGAGCATTCTTTAATCTAGTGGACCACTCTTTTTTCTTAGGTCCCACTACTTTTTCTAATATTCCTTTGATTTCTCGATTTGAAATCTCAGGTTGACCATTTGTCTCGGGATGATAGAGTGTTATAATATGATGTTTAATGTTATACCTATGCAATACACTAGTCATTGCTCTATTGACAAAATGTGAACCCTCATCACTTATTATAGTTCGGGGTGTTCTGAAGCGTGTAAAGATGTACTTATGAAGGAACCTTGTGACAGTCTTTGCATCATTTAGTGGAGTAGCAATGACTTCCACTCATTTAAACACATAGTCAATAACCACTAAGATATACAAGCTTCCATAGGAAGACGGAAATGAACTCATGAAATCAATGCCCCATACATTGAAGAGTTCAACCTCGTGTATGTAATTCATTGGTATTTTATTCCGTTACCAATATTCCCCTTTCTCTGACACTCATTACATCCTTGAAAAAATTGATGAGAGTCTTTGAAACAGTTGGCCAAAATAGTTTAGATTGAAAATTTTTTGCTGTCATCCTTGGTCCACCAAAATGACCTTCGTAAGGTGAAGTATGAGATGCTTAAGTATATCAAGCATTTCATCTTCTCTAATGCATCTTCGTATTATCCCATCATTGTATAACTTATATAAATATGGTTCATTTCAAAAATAATCTTTAGATTCATGATAAAAACGATTAGCTTGATTCCTTGGCAAATCAGATGATTTTATACCACTACATACATAATTTGCCATGTCAACAAACCATGGAGTTTCAATGACATTGAACTTTAGCAATTGCTCATCTGGAAAGTTCTCATGAATGTCAATACATGGGGCATTGTATTCAGACTGCTCAAGATGTGACAAATGGTATAAGACCAGATTTTCACATTCTTTCTTATCCTTAATTTCAATATCAAATTCATGTAGCCATAAAATTCATTGGATTAACCTCAGTTTGATAGCCGATTTAGTCATAAGGTATCTGATTGCTACTTGGTCCGAAAAATTAATTAGTTTAGATCCAACTAAATAAGATCTAAATTTCTCCATCGTAAACACCACTGCCAATAGTTTCTTCTCTATGGTGGTGTAATTGATTTGAGCCTCGTTTAATGTCTTGCTCGCATAATATATCGTTTGAATCAACTTCTCCTTTCTTTGCCGTAGAATTGCCTCTACAACATAATCACTAGCATCGCACATAAGCTCGAAGGACTTTGTCTAATCTAGTGTAATTATGAAGGGTGCAGTTATAAAAGATCTTTTCGAGATACTGAACGCCCTTAAGCATTCTTCAAAAATAACAAAAGGTTCGTTGACTTGAAGAAGTTCACATAAGAGTTTAGAAATTTTAGAAAAAATCCTTTATGAACGTTTGTAAAATACAGAGTGGCCTAGAAAACTACAAATTTCTTTAATCCTACTAGGAGTTTCTAACTTCTCGATACATTCAACTTTTGCTTTATCAACCTCCATTCCTAATTTATAAATTTGATGCCCTAGGACAATACCTTCACTCACCATAAAATGACATTTCTCCCAATTTAGAACTATGTGTGTTTCTTCAAATCTTTTTAGCACTTGTCCTAGATTTTTCAAGCAATTGTTAAGGAATTTCCAAATACTGTGAAATCATGCGTAAAAACTTCCATAATATTCTCTATCATGTCAGAGATCCAAAGGGCATTCTTCTAAAAGCAAAGACTCCATAAGAACATGTGAAGGTTTTCTTCTCTTGATCTTTAGGATCTATCGTAATTTGATTGTACCCTAAGTTCACTGCAAGAAAATATTAGTATTTTTTACCAGCAATGTGATTCAACATTCGATCGTGACTTTGCTCAGTTTTCTGTTGTAACGACTAGAAATTTGTAGAAAAGTTTATGGCCTTAAATGATTTAGAATTATTAATTGGTACTTGAAATTTAATAATCAGTTTGTGTATAATAGGAATTGATGGATATTTAAATTGGTTTAGAAACCTTAAAATTAAACTAATATTTG
The DNA here is from genome assembly GCA_037832605.1 of Cyclanthera cordifolia. Taxonomy (NCBI): domain Eukaryota; kingdom Viridiplantae; phylum Streptophyta; class Magnoliopsida; order Cucurbitales; family Cucurbitaceae; genus Cyclanthera; species Cyclanthera cordifolia. The sequence goes on along the minus strand of JBBMEG010018203.1, from coordinate 18,045 downwards.
GTTAATTAATAATTTGGTTTGCCGTAGTTTTAAATTAAAACTTCGTAATTAAATTGGTATGTGATTAGGTAAACTAAATAAATATAAGTAAGGGTTAAAATTAGAAGGGTTGGTTAAACCCTTTAAAATAATTATTATGAATGTTAAGTAATTTATATAAATGAAATCCTAGTAAGTGTAGTAATTAAAATAAGTAAGGAACATTAAGTTGTCAAATTAGAAGTTTTACACGGTAGGATTTGGTGGGAAATTAAATGCTTTTTTAAAAATTAAAGTTGGTTATATTTATATAAGTTTTAGAAAAAAAGGGAAACTCCTATTTTGCTATTTAGAAAACAGTGCAGCCTCATCTTTCCCTCCCCCTTCTTCCTTCTTTCCTTTCGACACGAACATCGCACCCTTTCCCCCTCTTTTTCATTGTTTGCGATTAGCACAACCGGACAGCTGTCGCACGTCAGATCACTCGGTGCCGCTCAATCTCTAGCCAACGATCGTCGTCCACCGTTGCTCAAGGAAGCGCTGCTGCTGTTGATTTTTGATCTAAGTTTAACCTTGAGTGAAACTCATTAATGGAAGTTTGTTTTTTTTTTTTTTAAATCAAGAAAAAAATAGTACATTGTAGAAATTGGGATGACAAATGCCTCCCATCAGAATTGTTAATGGAGGAATATTTTAATGAGATATATTAATGAGAATATGGAGGAACCCAATAAAGATAATGTAGTTGTTTATTGTGTTAATAATAAATATATGCGGTGGGTTGGAATATAGGATGAGAAAATCACTCTTTCATTGATTGAACTACAGTGGAAAGAATTCACGTGTATATATTAGTTGGATATTAAAGGGTAAGATTCATGTTGGCCTTTGTCAAGTTTAAGAAGAGAAGTGTTGGCCCTCTGTGTTAATATCTAAATCCATGTGAGTTTAATTAAATAAACTCTAAAGTGATATTACATGGACTCAAGTATGAATATTGACTTGTATTTCGTATAGTTTGACCAAAGTTGATGTTAGAGTTAAATTAGCGATGGCCCATTCATGAATAGTGTTCCTCGACCATCTCAAACCCGTGTGGACGAAGTTAACCAATGTTGATCGATATTGGCTGGGTCAATTGGGTTTTACCGAGTCTCGGGCCCAGAAACTCATTTTTTGAAGTTAGGTCCACTTAGGTAAAATTGATGTCCTGATTTTATTTTTGGGTTTCGTTTAGCAAACCGAGGTCTAATTCATATGTTTTGTATGTTTTATTTGATTAGGTTGTTAAGACGATTTTGTGGACTTTGCTGGAAGCGTTCTATAAGCGTTCCAGGTAAGAATTTCTTACCTTGGGTTGTGTGGGCCATCTACACTATTTTTTCTTACCTTCATGTGAATATATGTTGACATTAATTTTTGTATACATGTATGTCTAACTAAGCACATGTTGATATTTTGGATGTTTAGATGATCTGGTTATGATGAATGCGATATGTTATGTGATGCTTTGTGATGATATGTGATAACCTTTTGTTGTGCAGCATATTAGTTAGCCTACTATTGTTGTTGTGAAAAGCATGTAGGAATGATGCTGATATGAATATTTGTTGATTATATATTGCTTTGTTATTGTATTGTGGCACATGCTAATTACCGTTTTGTAGTATGGGATGCCAAATGCGTAATTAGGATGTTAGAGGTTTGCATGTGTGCATGTTAATTATTGTTTAGTAGTATGAGATACCAAACACGTAATTAAGATGCTATAGGTTTTCTTGTGTGCATGTTAATTACTGTTTAGTGGTATGAGACACCAAACATGTGATTAGGATGTTACATATATGCTTGTCTGTCATGATTGGTCATTTAGTGGTATGGGACACTAAGTAACCTTCCATGACAGTTTTTTAGTCATAAGTCATTCCTAGATAGTTCGGTTAGTTTGTCATCATCTAGAGGCAGTAGAGGATGGGATGGACCATGCCCTCCTCATCGTTGGAGTAGAATATTTTTGTTCCCTCTAATAGTCAGGTATGTGATGTCACATGCCACCCCTAGTACAACCTAGTTTCAAGCCTTCTAGAGTGGGGTCCCTGATCATATTGTAAGCCTACTATGAGAGGATCTTTAGCTTCAGGTGATGGGTGTGGACGATGACAGTTCTGTTCAATGTGCACCTTTCTTGAGTCTATGTGTTAGGCTTGTATGGACTTGAACTAGGGCAGTTTGTGCAGGCGAACACATTGTCGGATGTATAATAACATGTGGCGTATGCGTACATGGGTACTGGGCGGAAGGCTCCCGAGATAGAGATGTTAGTACACCAATTGTTGATTGTGTCTAGAGCCATTAGTTGGGTGAGCGTAATCAGGGTCTCACAAGGAAAGCATATGTGTGCTCTCGAGCCATGAACTTGTTCCGTGCACCTGCAATATTTAGGTGAGTGCATTAATGGCCTCAAAGGGGAGACATTAGCGTGTTTTCAGGTTGTGTAATGTATCTTATGATCCAGTTAGTGTTGTGTTGTGTTCATGATTAGTTGAGCATGTATTTACTTGTTGGTGTGGCTAAACTATGTATATTGTACCCTACTTAGGGATTCTTACTAGATATATTTATACTCACTCTTATTATTATTTTTCATCAGGTAAACAAGGATAGTATCGAGGTGGCTAACTGGAGAGAAGCTAGTAGGATCATAGGGGAAGTCGTTGCATAGCCATTTGCTATTTTATGAGTTATTTCCTTTTGCGAGTTATTTGAGAATATATGATATTTATTTGAGTTAAGTTTTTATTATTTTGAAATTATTTGCAAACTTTGGCCAGAGACTAATTTATTTATGTTTAAATTATTTGAGTCAGTTAATTGGTTTTGAATAAACGATTTTTAATTCAGTTAAGTCCGTTAGAAATCATGCATAATAGTAAGGATCCCGTTAGAACTATTTTAGAAAGTCGGGTTCTTAAATCTGAAATCCATATAGACTCGCCATCCAGCCACTATCCTTGTAGGGATCAACTCATTCTTTTCGTTTCGAACAATACTCATACTACTTTTCTTAGGTACGCATTGGACAGGGTTAAGCCAATTTCTATCTACAACTGGATAGATAACCCCGTATCAAGCCACTTAATGATTTATTTCTTTACAACTTCCTTTATTGCAGGTATTAATCTTCTTTGTTGCTCTGTTGACCTACTTACTTCATCTTCCAGGTCTATCTTATACATGCAGAAAGACGAGCTAGTGCATTTAATATCCACAAGCACCCATCCTATTGCTTTTTTGTGTTATTGCAACAAGTCTAGCAACAACTTCTCATTTTCAGGTTCGAAAACAAAAGAAATGACAACTGGCAGAGTTTCCTTCTCTCGTAAGTAATCATATTTTAAGTGCTTAAGGAGTGGTTGCAACTCAAGAATAGGAGGTTCAATAGTAGATGGTTTGATGAAAGACCTCTTTCTCTCTCCTAAACTTAAAAGCATAAAAACGACTGAAACTAGAAAGTGCTTCACAACTTTCCACATTGCCCTCTTCGCATACTGAGGACATTGCTTCTACATTCTCTCAATACAAAGAGCATTCAAATGAATTTCTCTTCTACTACTTCTTCAACTTTCTCTTCACTAGAACTTAACATTAAACGACTTTCAAACTCAGTATGGTACTTCAATGAATCGAAAATATTAAATTACACCTGTTAATCATTTATCCTCATTGTGATAGTGTCCTCTTAAACATCCACTAAAGTCCTTTCTGTTTTCAAGAATGGTCGTGCTAGGATGATGGGGACATTTTCATCAGCCTCATAATCTAAGATTATGAAGTCTGCAGGAAATATGAACTTATCTACTTGCACTAGAATATCTTCAATCTTTCCTTCATGATATTTAACAGATTTATACGTGAGTTGGAGTGTAACCGTGGTAAGGCTATCTTCCCAAATGCCAAATGCCTTGTAAATAGACCAGGGCATTAAGTTAAAGCTTGCTTCTATATCATATAGTAAAAGCTCCTAGATCTCCCTCCTTCCTTGGGATCTTGCTTTTGAATGTAGCACTACATTCTTCAGACAAAGTAACAATTTTAAATTCTTCAAATTTACTCTTCTAAAAAAGAGCATCTTTCAAGAACATAAAGTAATTAAGCATTTGCCTCAATGCATCCACCTATGAAATATTGATGTGAATCTGATTAAGAATGTCTAAAAACTCTTCAAATTGTTTTTTGTCTCTCTTCTTTTTATTCAACCTTTGTGGATAAGGTGAAGGAGGTGGAGTAAATACAGGTGTTTCCTCTTTCTTCTCACTATACTTGGTTGAATTGTCTTGTATTGGCCTTTTGACTTTGCTATTTTTTTCTTTGTCAATAGCTAAATCTCCCAAAATTTAGCCTATGGTGCTTTCCACACTAGTGATGCCTTCTACAATGACATCGTTGCTCACTTTGACCTTAACTTAAGCTTTCAATGTCTCCTTTGACTGCTTCTCTTTTCTCTCAAAGACTTCCCACTTCTAAGCTCAATAGCCTGAACTTGCTCCTTCCCATCCTTTTAGCATGTGCAGTATCTGAAAAAAGTTTTCCTAACGGTCTCATCCTTAACTCTGATCTTAATTGACCAATTTGCAACTCAAGATTTCTAATGGTTGTTTGTTGGTTGTTTATAGTTGCATCAGTCTTAATGATGTACTTTTTAAACATGGTTTCTAGTGAAGTTCTAGGAACTTGCTGTTGAGAAATTGACTTTAGTATAATATTTAGAAACTGTGTTTATGGATACTAAATAATATCTTATAAACTATGTTTACTAAGAATTCATTACTAAATCTTGAAATATTTTTACTAAGAATTCGTTACTAAATATTAAACCGTGTTTACTCAGAATTCAATACTAAATCTCGGGAATCGCTAGCTGAAAAATTTATTACTAAAAATTCATTATTAAATCTTGGGAATCGCACTTGAAGTTCTCACTTTTCTTGGTCGTGGTCTTCATTATAGGTTTTTCTAACCAGAGAACCATTAGCTAATGCATCTAGCATCACTTTGGTTGCTGGTTCTAACCATTGTAAAATTGCTTCATTCGAATGGAATAAGGCAGAGACCATGGTTAGAACACTTCTTCAATAGCCCCTTGAATCTCTCCCAGACCTCACTAACTATTTCATTTTTATACTTCTTAAATCCAAGGATTTAATTACGTGCTTCTATATAAGAGTGATTTCGGTTTGGTTTTTATCGGTTTTGTGTTAAACTGATAACTGAACCAATATCCTCAGTTTTTAAAAACTTGGCTTTGAATCGATGTCCAATAAAAGACAAACCCATTGGTTCAGTTTGGTTTTTTATTTTATTTTCAATAAAAAATTTTGTTTATTTTTCAAATTTGTTGTCTAATTCATAATTTGATTTTTTTTTATTTTATTCTAAGGACTTTCATTTTACTAACAAAGAACAAAACTTTTCATAAGTATCACCATATTTGCAATGCTTTTATTTCATGTTTCACATATAATTTTGTTCTTCAATCAAATTTAAATATCAAGATATATCTTTTTTTCTTATTATTTATATATTCGGTTCAGTTTGATTTTTTATTGGTTCTATCATCAAGAACCAAAACCGAACCGATATATTTCGATTTTTTAAAATATTAAATCGATTGATCCAATATTATTTTTAAAAATCGAACCGATCCATTGCATCGATTGGTCCTGTTTGGTTTTGTTGATTTTCGGTTTCCCTTGAACCCCTACTTTTATGTTTCTAATCGGAGGATAATATTTTGTAATGCATTTTCAGCTAGCGATTCCTAAGATTTAATAGCGTTAGGAGGCAGAGTATCCACCCAAACTTTAGCATTGTTTCTAAAAGAATAAGGAAACAAAGTAAGTCTACCTTTATCATGTGTTACATCAGGTATTTTATATGGATCAGTGACTACAAGGAATGATCTTAAGTGATGATAAGGATCTTCAGATCAAAAACCATGGAATTGACCAATGGTTTGAAGCATTAGAAACATCATAGGTTTTACTCAAATGATCTTGCTCTAATCTCAGGTCTTACCATGCCTGGGTTAGAACATTGGCTATAGGTTGGGAACCCTGATAGCCCTATCCCTATCATCCACAATCATATTAGGATGAGCATTCAGATTGCAGTTAACATTGTGAATGTCCGGCGTATTGGGTACATTTGTAAATTGTTACATGGTTGCTGAGCCTTTCTGTTTCTTCTGTTCCTTCATTTCTATTGACGTCTACGGAGATAAATTCTTTCAATTTCAGGATCAAATTCAGAAAGAGTTTGAAAACGCTCGCTCATGCACGTGCACAAAATATTTGACAGTATTAACCTTTTCAAACAAGAATATAAAATAACAAAAATCTAAATCAGTCCCCGATAACAATGCAAAAAACTTGATGGTCGAGTTTCAGCCAGACGCGACAATTCAATTTATTTCATTTATTTGGCAATGATGCCAAAAACTTGATATAAGAGTGGAGCAATGTAATGAAATAAATCAAAATGTGGCACACAACAACAATGCTACAAACATCACTGACATCTTAAGCATCACAAAACAACATTTATATGAAAACGCAAGTGTATGCTGTCAATTGTATAAAGTAATAAATTTCTAAGTCATCTCCTCAAAAACTGATTCTTTGAAGTAATTTTATATTCTCGTCCAGGAAAGGTAACATTCAATTATAAGGTGGATTGAATTAAAAGTGCAAATGCGGCATACATACGTACTCAAAGGGCAGACATTGCCTTTAGTCAACCAACACTAAGCCCAATACCTATTGTTTAAGCATGCATTAATAAATGATAGGAATGCTAAGTAAAAGTAGCTAGATAAATCATAAAATTTAAAAGATAAATTAGCTAAGACAAGCGGCATGATAGAGATTAAGGTTTATACTGCACATTAACTCCTTCTCCTGAATGTACATTCTCTCTTTATATTGTCCGCATTAATGATGTGGTTCGTATTCATTAGTTGGCTGGCTATGGGACCCTCCCTAAACCTACTATCGATCTAGTAGCAAACCAAATAACAATAGTAAGAACCTTTCATTTTACCTCATTCAATGCCGATAGCGAAGTAAAACGTAAATGATAAGTGGTTCTCGATAATTAATATGCTTACTTTGTAAATAGATATTTTACCTTGTCATCACTAACCTACTCAAAATCTTACTCAAATTATAACTTGCAAATACTAATTATACTCCTATTAAACATAAGATAACCTCCACACAAGACTACAACATCATTTACACACAAAAAAATAAATAAATATATATATATGTAAAAGCATAAATGTAAAGCAAAGCGGTAAATAAAATAACGTACATAAAAATAAAATATGTTACAGAAATGGTTTGAAAGATAAGTCAGCAAAGGAATAATAGAGAAATTATCTCTTGCATAGGTGTCACTTATATGAATGTTGGGGACTGTAAAACACCTATCTTGCACTTCAACTTCATGCCAATTAAGTTGGTTACAATGACCTGGGCAATGGCAATGTCCCTAGCAATAGGCAATTCACTACCTCACCTTCTTTTAATAGAAATCAAACAAACATTGACTTGCACATTGACTCAAAATTCAACATCTAAGCTTGTTGATGATAGCTCTTTATATAGGCACGAAATTCCCATATTTTTCTCACCCAACCACCACTTCCTTGAATTTAAGGCTATTTTTTGTGGTCTTTGACTTGCTACCAAATTACTTTTTCTTGGCCAAGCAGCAACAAATCATGGTCGTTCAATCTATCCTTGATCCGCGTAAAATGATAAATTATGTTTCTTCAACCTTTAATTCGAATGTGGATAGAATGCGGTCAGCATTGGGAATGCACTACGCTTTGTGACTTCTGAAAATCTGCACTGTCTTTTAGGAATAAGCCTAGCATTAGCAATGCTACCAACATTGTAAATGTACTAAAGAATGGAAATGAATGTGGCCAATATTGTGATTGTCTTTATTTGGTTAATGCTCTTAGCAACCAGTATTCTTATACTAATATGGATGCTTCTAACTTTGATGAGTTGTTAGCAATAAAATGATAAAAACATTAAATTTAACATGATAAAAGTGCAATATCCATATTTAACATACCTAAGATGACAAAGTTGTGTTTTTTAGCCTAATTACTTCCTATTCTTATGCTTTTCTCATAATATTAACCTTTAAAGTGCATGAATAAGGGGTAAAATTAAGCTAGATAACTCAATTTATTTAAAGTTATCAATGAGCGAGCATTTTCGATTTTTTTTTTTTGAATTTGATCATGAAACTGAAAGAACCTACCTCCGTAGACGTCAACGGAGCGAAAAAACAGAAGTGTAAGGATGACTCAACAAAAAGGTAACAATGATCCTGATGTACCTAATGTGCCTAACATTGACAATATTACATAATGCTAATCCCAATCCAATATTTGGTGATCAAGATAGGGTCATCATGGTTACCAACCCTATAACTAATGTCTTAACATCAAACATCATAAGGTCTGAAATTAAGGCAAAATCTTTTGAGTTGAAACCTGTGATGTTTCAGATGTAAAAAATCATCGGACAGTTTCATTGTTTTCCTTATGAAGATCCACATCAACACCTTAGATCATTCCTATAGGTTTGTGATTCTTTTAAAATATCCAATGTAACATAAGATGACCATAGACATATATTGTTTCTTCATTTTTTAAGGGAAACTGCCGAAGTTTAGGTGGATACTTTGCCCCCTAGCTCTATCACATCTTGGGATATACAAGCTGAAAAACTAATTACCAAATATTATCCTTCAACTAGTAATGTTGGAGTGCGAAATGAGATTATTGGATTTAGATGGCATAAGGATGAGATGGTTGGTGAACATTGGGAGAGATTCAAAGAGTTATTGAGGAAGTGCCCAACCATGGTCTACCTTATTCCATTCAGATGGAACAATTCTATAACGGGTTAGAACCAGCAACCAAATTGATGCTAGATGCATCCCCTAATTGTTATTTGCTTAGAAAAACCTATAATGAAGCTTATGATATCCTATAAACTATTTGTTTAGACAACTGTCATTAGTCGAAGCCTCATAAAGCTATAGTAAAGAAAAGGGAGAAAGCAATAGTTATGTATATGGAAGCTAGAAATAATCTCAAACAACCTCTCAATTCTTATTCATGCTTTCTTTTAGTCTCAACCATGGAATGCCATAAGCAATCCTCAGAATAAACAAAAAGTAAATAGTTCCTCGGGATTTAGAAATCAAAATCAAGGATATGGACACCATCAAAATTTTCAAAATAACAACCAAAATTTTCAAAATTTCAACACTCAACAAAAAGTTCCTGTAATTTTTCTGGAAGCTATGTTGAAGGAGTATATTATCAAAACTGATATTTCGATTAAAAGGCAACAGGCTACAATGAGAAATCTTGAGTCACAAGTTAGACCGCTATCATCAGAGCTAAGAAACAGATCTTTAGGAAAACTTCATTCGAACAACGAATACGCAAAACGAGAGGTAAAAAAACTTGTTCAATCAATGAAACTTAGAAGTGGAAAGGCATTGACGGTTGAGATGAAGGATAAGCAATAGAAAGATAAGTAAAGAGTGGAGTTACGAGGCAAAGCAAGTAGCGATGCCAATGTAGAGGGCATGACTAGTGCTAACAATGTTGTACACAAATATTGGGAGATCTTGCTATTGAAGAAGGGGAATGTAGTAAGGTCAAGAGCCCATCGTTAGACAAATCAACCAAAGACAAGGGAAAGAATGGTCAAACACCTGTGTTTACACCATCACCTTCAACTTATAAAAAAAAGGTTGAACAAGAAGAAAGAAGATGAAAAAAAAGTTGAGAAGTTTTTAGACATTGTCAATGAAATTCACATCAATATCCCTGGAAGCATTGAGACAGATGCCCAATCACACGAAGTTTTTGAAAGATGCTTTTTCTCAAAAGAGTAAATTTGAAGAATTCAAAATTATCTCGTTTTCTAAGAATATAGTGTCATAGTCAAGAGAAAAATCCCAAGGAAAGAAGGAGATCCAGAAGCTTTTATTATTCCAATTTCTATTGGAGGAATATCTCTAGAGAGAGCTTTATGTGATATGGGTGCTAGTATCAACATAATGCCCTTGTCTATTTACAAGACATTTGACATTGGTGAAGCTAGGCCAATCATGGTTACACTCCAACTTGAGGACACTAGGTAGGTTGTCATGATAGTTGTTTGGTCGTGAGTCGTTCCTAGTTAGTTCAGTTAGTTTGCCATCATGCTAATATTAAGAACCAGAATACACCAAGGGGCTCTGGTTTAAGACATGCTAATATTAGGAACATGAATATTCCAAGTATCTCATTTATATGATACTTCTCCCTCAAATATAACACTCGACTTATACTTGGAATTTTCCTTTATTATTTTCTTTCGAAGCCTGAATACTCTCCTTTTACAACTTTCAATAAGTCTATTTAAGGAAACAAGTTCTATCTAAGAAAACATTCATGTTTAATCTGCTAATATGCTCATAGTTCTCAAGACACCATGTTTAAGCAAAGAAAAGCTTACCTATACAAAGAGAATACACTACTACAAAAGAGGGCATATGTGGCGGTCTATCCAAATTTTTTTTTAAAACGCAGATATATGGTGTAGGTCACTTTTGGTGTCAGACATTTGGTGTCGGTCTGGACAATTGGTGTCGGTTTGACTGACACTAAAAGGTTGACCGACACGGAAACCGTATTTCAGAACTTCAGTTCTATATTTTCCTCTACTCCAGTTTCGTTTCTTCAGTACGTTTTCACTCTTCTTTCTTCTTCCCAGCAACTCTTTTCTCCCTAATTTTCAGCGAAACCCCACTCCATCTTCAAGCTTCTTCTTCTTCTTCTTCCCCAAAAACTCCATTACTTTTCTTCTTCTTCTTCTCAGCTTTCTTTTCTCTTTACCCGCGACCAAAACACTATAAAAAACCCTTTCAAAACCTCAAAATGTTGGGCTCCAGCTTATCTTCCTTCTCATTTCCGTGTCTTGGATTCAGGCCCTAGCTTCTCTTCCATGTCCTACATTTCAAAGGTACAAATTGTTTTTGTTATTTTTTGCTATTTTTGCTATTTTTTATTTTGCTATAGTTTTATATATTTTTCTATTTTTTAGGAATTTGTAGAAGTGCCTTAAAGAAATAGTGCTTACAAATTTGTGTTTGGATTTTTACCTTGTGTATAGGTATTATTTTAGTTGAGATATGAATAAGTTGTGGATGCTTAAAAATCGAATGTCACAAGAATATAGTTTAGGAGTTAAGAGTTTTATATAAAATGCTTTACGACATTCCAAATGGTCAAATGTTGTTTGTTGTCCATGTTTGAAATGTGTGAATGCAAGTACCGATGTGAATGTAGTAAAAGACTATTTATTTGTAAATGGTGTCGATCAAAATTATGACACATGAATTTGGCATGGAGAATCTATATCGACAAAAAGAAGCAATATTGAAAGTGACGTTCCAATAGATCAAATTATAGATGAGGATTTGGATGACCAAATACGTTTGTTTGAGGTTGCACACGATTATTTTAACGACAAATCGCCAATAATTGAGCAATTATTAGAGGATGCCAATAAACCATTATACCCAAATTGTAATAATTTTACTATAATATTTGCATTGATTAAGCTTTATAATTTGAAAGCAAAGTTCGGATGGAGCGATAAGAGTTTCACAAAGTTGTTAGAACTATTGAGCATTCTATTGCCTTGTCCTAATGAAATTCTAATATCTACATATTATGACAAGAAAATTTTAAGTACATTAGGAATGAATTATGAAAAGATTCATGCCTGCATCAATGACTGTTGTTTGTATCAAAAAGAACTCGCTAATGCCGAATTGTGTCCTACATGTGGAACATCAAGATGGAAAGTTCAGAATAGTGTGCAAGTAGGGGTAAAAATATTCCAGTAAAAGTCATGTGTATTTCTCTCCCATTCCAAGATTTGAACGAATGTTTCGAAGTAAAGAAACTTCAAAATTATTAACGTGGAATGCTACTGACCGATAGGTCGATGAGAATATAAGACATCCAGTCGATACACTCTCATGAAAACAAATAGACGAAAGATGACCCAAATTTAGTTTAGAATCGAGGAATCTTCGTCTAGCCTTATCAACAGATGGTGTAAATCCACACGGAGACCAAAGTACTAGATATAGTTGTTGGCTAGTGATGTTGGTTACTTACAATCTACCTTCATGGTTGTGCATGAAGCGTAAATACTTGATGTTAAATGCATTGATATCTGGACCCAAACAACCAGAAATGACATAGATGTCTATTGAGCACCATTAGTCGACGATGTGAAAATGCTATGGAATAAAGGTATTGAATGTTTTGATGCACACTGTCAACAACGTTTCACCTTGAAAGCTATTTTGTTGTGGACCATTAATGATTTTCGTGCATACGGTAATTTGTTTGGGTGTACTATAAAAGGGTATCATGCATGTCCGATATGTGAGAGAAAACAACATCTACTTATTTAGGTAAGGGAAAAAAGATGGCATACCTTGGACATCAAAGATATCTACCTATCGGGCACCCATATAGACGACAAAAGAAAACGTTTAAAGGGAAACAAGAATTTGGAGTAGCTGCTGAACCGTTAAGCGGTGAATAGATTCTTGCAAAACTAAATACTATTCAATTTACTCATGGTAAAACACGTAGAAAAGAACAACATGCAAACACTTATTGGAAGAAGAAATCAATATTTTTGAGTTGGAGTATTGGAAACATTTTCATGTGCGACATTGTTTAGATGTCATGCACAACAAGAAGAATGTTTGTTCTAATATTATTGAAACCTTGCTTGATATTCTTGGCAAAACAAAAGATGAGTTAAAAACACGTCAAGACCTAGTTGAATTGAATATCAGATCAGAGTTAGCCTCAAAAATAGGAGAGAAAAGAATATTCTTGCCTCCAGCATGTTACACACTAACAAGAAATGAGAAATTGAGCATGTGTAAAACATTATCTGAAATTAAAGTACCTGAAGGATATTCATCCAACATAAGTAAAACAGTGTCGATTAGTGATTTGAAACTTTACGGGTTAAAATCGCACAACCATCATGTTTTGATGCAACAACTACTACCTGTAGCAATTCGTGGTATTTTGTAAAACATGTTTGATACGCTATCATTCGTCTATGATTTTTCTTTAATGTTATATGTTCTAAGTAAATAGATTCAACTAAGTTGAAAGGATTGCAATATGATGTATTTTATTAACATATCTTCTCTTTGTTGTATAGTGACATAATGAAAATCAGTGAAGGTAGGTAAATAAATCATAGATTTCTTCGATTCTTGTCATGTAGAATTATTATATTAAATGATAAAATTTTGTTCTCTAGTGTCCTCATCAATTGGGATCAATAGTGTGGAAATATTATGTCCAACTATTCATGCGAAAGATGATATCCAACATATGCACCCCCATAAATAAACTGGTAAGTTTTTTTTTACTTCATTAACAATTTTAATTTATATATTCTGCAATACTTTTTGTTTACTAATTTCGAAATATTGTTTTATGCTTTAGTTTAACTCCACGAAACCATACGGTCAAGAAGATATGGATGGAGTACGGATCGAATGGACATACTTCATAGGTAGATTTTTATTACCGTACAAAGATTAGTTCATGTATAGCATTTTGGATATTGTTTATGTCCGCTATGGAAACATATTCATGTGTATTTTGATTATACTCAAGATAATATATTGTGTATTGTTTACTAAAGTAGTCTCTATTTATATCTATTATGTAAATCTTTCTAGCGAGACAAAGTTTCTTATATTATGGATTTTGATTAGTAGTCTCTATATTATCATTTTTGGAATTTATAGGATTAATAGATATTTTTGTAATCTTAAAGTTACGCCGTTATGCTGCCGAAATTTCAGTTAATTTAACAAAAGTTAGAAGCTATATTATGTTCATGAAGATGAGTTTAGAGGTAAATACTAGGTAAAACATTCTGCTGAAGTGTTTGTAAAGATGAATTTTGGTGGTTTTACATTTTCAAGTCATTGTTTCTTATTATATTTGCCTTGAAATAGACAAATCATCACTTAGCTTTTTTTTTAATACAAGTTTTGACAATAGTCACCCACATACATGGTGACCCATAAAAATATGCTTTTTAAAAATTAAAAAATATATTTTTAATGTCGGACGCACAATCAAAACCAAAGGCTTTTAGTGTCGGTCAAGAACGACACCAAAAAGAATTGGTGACGCTTTTTGAGTGACACCAAAGACTTTTAGTACTATCGGTCGCGACCGACACTATATAGTATTGGTGTCGCTCCAAACCAACACCAATGAGCGACACCAGAGACTTTTGGTGTCGGTCCTGACCGACACAAAAAGAGTTTGGTGTCGGTCATGACCGACACCAAAAGCCTTTGGTGTAGGTCATCTTGCGTGACACTAAAGCTTTTCGTTTGTCGGTTTTTGCCCGTCACTAAATGTCTTTAATGTCACCTGTATTGATGACGGTCATTTGTCTGACACCAATTTGAAAGATGTCGGCATACGACCGACACTAAAACTCCGGTTTCTACTAATGACAGCAGGAAAGCTGAAACATCATGTCAAACAGTGGAATGCTCAAAGAAAGCTTAGGCTACTTGCCCTTTGGATTTAGCTTCACTCTCATAAATTTTCTCACTTTTCCATTTTTGTATTTAGCAATAATAAAATCTCGTCTTTAGCTTCAGCACAATGACTACTAGCCAATTAATTTTTCTCAATGTTAAAAAGTCTCTTCTCTAACATAAGCTTTTAGAATGAACATAAATTTTTCTTAGGCGAGCTCCCCCAATCCCCAAACATTAAAGTTTAATTATCCCCAGTGAAACTCCCCAATCTCCAAACTTGATTTTTGTGAAAATTTTAAGTTCAAACTATAATCACATAATAATGCTAAAGCTCTTAAATGACCTAATTCAAATTTTTCTTCTTTAAAACAGTTACCAGAAAATGTGGAAAAGTTAATGCAATTTGAGTAATTATATCAACTTAATATAATTCAATAGATTCCATAGAAAAGAATAAAGCATTTAAGATTAGTACCTAATTGATGCATAACTCATAAAAAGATATTCTGTTACTTCCAATATTGCTTTCACAAATCAAAAAGATAAAATTTTCTTTTCTTTCCCAGAAAGCTTTTTATCCTCTGCTCTCGCATAACTAACAAGCAAGACAAAATTGAGAAATTAAAAACTAAGACTTCGTGAAACTAAAACTTTCTAAACAAACTAAATAAGCATATACAACAACAAAAACAAACAACAACATCATTTACAAGCAATCATACATCAAAACCATAACAGAGAGAAGAAAGTCAGTCATCATCCTCATAAAACTTCTCAGCATGAGCAGAACAAGACTCAGGTTAGCTTGAAGGCTCCTAGGGCTGAAGAAAAATGGTAGGGAATTTAGGAAACTCGGTGTTAGGGTCAATTTGAGCTTGTACAGTATGCTACAATATTAGGTCCTTTTGTTGCACATACTTTTAAGACTTTTTCATCTGGCGTTAGATGTAATGATTTGTGCCATGCATTAGTTCCATTTGGCATATTATCTCATTAACTTCAACAGCAACACCCATTCTACTTGATTGCGATTTTTAATTGCTTCACTTTATGCTAAACTGACATTGAGATTGTTTTTTATTTCTTCAATTTTCATCCTCTTCAAGTGGCTGAACTTCTTGTCTGAAACATAAAGCAGTGATAAATCTTGGAAAGAATATATCTTCCTATTCTTTGTAATTTTCGTCTTCTGAATTTTGGAGCATATGAATTGTCCCACATTTATAGTGAGCTCATCCATAATTGCGTAGATCAACAATGCCCTGATTCGAGTCAATGTTGTATGATGAGTTGTGGGCATCAAATATGTATTGATCAACACCATGAAAATGTGTGCCTTTGGAATACACTACAAGAAATTCGCTTAAAGGCGACTAGGGCAAAGGCGACGGAAAGAAAATCTATCGCCGTTGACAAGCAACGGTGACAGAACTAAACAACGTCGCCTTTGCCTCCATCAAAGGCGACAAAACACGTCTCCGTCACCTTAGCTCATGGAAAAGGCGACAAAGACGTTTCTTCCGTCGCCTTTGATATAATTCAAGTGTTTTGAAATGAGCAAAGGCGACGGTGGAAGAGTTTTCGTCGCTGAAGCCCAATCATTTTCCCCCTAAAACTAATTTTGGGTGAAAAAATGATTGGGCTCAACGACGGCACCATTTCTCCGTTGCTGAAGCCCTAACGTTATTATTTTCTTAATGAGCAAAGGCGGCGGAGCTTAATTCCATCGCCTTTGCCCCCGATTACAGAATGCATAGTTCACGATTTTTTCTCCATTTTCACCGTTTATTCTTCCATTTTCTCCCAAAACCTCTAAAAAACGCATCATCTTCACCACCTCTTTCACCGGAATTTGCCACCACTCTTCCAAAAGGTAAGATTAAGTGTTTATTTCATTTAAAGTATCGTTAAATTCGTTTAAAGTTTCGTTAAATTCGTTTAAAGTTTCGTTAAATTCGTTTAAAGTTTCGTTAAATTCATTTGAAATTACATGCTATTTGTTTAGTAAGTTTAGATTCTGAATGAAATTAGTTTCATTACTTAGAAATTAGGTTTTGGTTTATAGTTTTTGGATTTAGGCTTTAGGTTTTCCTTTTAGTTTAGATTTTAGAATTAGGTTTCGGTTTTTAGAATTAGGTTTAGTTTTTAGGTTTTTGTTTGAATTGGTTTTTAGGATTAGATTTTCGTTTATAGTTTTTAGAATTATACTTTACATTTTGTTTTAGTTTAGTTGTTAGAATTAGGTTTTGATTTATAGTTTATTAAATTTAGTTTTTGTTTAGGAATTGGTTTTTAGGATTAGATTTTCGTTTATAGTTTATAGAATTAGTCTTTAGGCTTTGTTTTTGTTTAGTTGTTAGAATTAGGTTTTTGTTTATTGTTTTTTGAATTAGGTTTTATGTTTTGTTTAAAGTTTAGTTTCTTGAATTAGGTTTTTGTTTTTGTTTATCGTTTTCAGAATTAGACTTTATGTTATGTTTTAAGTTTGAAATTAGTTTACAGTTCAGAGATTAATTAGGAATCAGATATTTCTTAGATAAATTAATGTAGCACATTCAAATAAATTTATTTACATGAATCATATGTAAGATTATTCGTGCAAACAACAAAAAAAGTGTGCTACATTAATTTGGAAGAAAATATGAATAAAGATTGGGTTAGAAATATGGATAAATTGTCCTCTGAATATGCCGAAGGTGTTAAACAGTTTTTAGGATTGGCTAAGAATCACGTGAATCGTGTCGGACTACTTAGATGTCTTTGTAAGAAATGCATGAATAATTCATGGCATTCTATAGAAGATGTAGAACTACATCTGTTGATTCATGGAATGTTACCATCTTATCAGCATTGGGTATACCACGGTGAACATGTAGATTTATCTAGATTGTAACGTCAAAGATGAAGCCAATATTCACGAGTCTGTTGATCATAACAATACCTATACCGACATAATTGAAATGTTAAATGATATCAATCGCGAGAGAATTGTAACAGAAGTTGTCGTTGAAAATGACCATACATTTGAAATTAATAATCTAAGCATTGGTGAGGAAAATGAGCGAACGAAAAAAATAGATAATATGATGAAGGAAGCGTGCTGACAATTGTTCCCTAGATGTACGAGATTCTCTTCGTTACACTTTTTGGTCAAGCTTATGTACTTGTAGGTCACTAACAAGTGGAGTGACAAATCATTCGATGAGTTGTTGAAGTTCTTGAACAATACATTTGCTGAAGTTAATCCGTGCATAATTGGTTCATTTTACGAAGCAAAACGCAAATTGCGTGATTTAGGATTAACTTACGATGCAATTCACGCGTGCAAGTACGATTGCATACTTTATAGGAATGAGTATAAAGACC